>AZIM01006734.1:20017-30288 GCA_000516915.1 Ophiophagus hannah | reverse complement strand
TGTATTCTATTGGCTGTTGTCAGACTCCCCTGGGGCCATGTACAAATCTTAGGAGTTTGTCTAAGTTCGGTTTCTGAGGGTGATGCAATGAAGGGGAGTTGGACAATTCCTATTGTGGCTCAGGGCTAATCCTACCTTTGTTGGATCGTGGGTGAGGTTATTTGCTCCTGAATAGAGCTAGCTATCTCTTTATCTCTTAAGTGCTGACATCTGCTGAGGGCTATCAAGAGCATGTTTCTCCATTTCTCATCCAGGAAATATAATATTTTGCCTTTTTAATATTTCTCAAAATATTTCATTCTTCTAGAAGAGGGGTGGATACTAACATTCTACAATATGAAGAAATTAATATTACTACTATCTAACTTTGGGAAGGCCATAGTACAAAAGTTACAGTTTATGATTTCATTCCACTTATTTGTCAGAATCATTTTTGGAAAATGATACTATGCTCTGCAGTAGGGGGCAGCAAAGGAACATCACTGCATAAGTGAAAGGATACCGATAATATATTAAATAAAAATTTTAGGTATCTCTCTTGATGCAAAGCAAATGGCATAATACTCTTCTGCTGTTTCATGCCTGAATGAAACTATTCAAGCAATTGTTGTATCATGTTATATGTTAAATATTTCACTTTGTTTCTGTCTTTTTGTACAGTATATGTATGTCTATACAAAATACATAATAAGTAAAGGAAATGTGAATATTGAAAGCTAGGTAATTTGTGCATGCTGGAAAAGGTTTGCATTTTAAAACAGAATGCAGATGTACCATTTGTTTAATTAAATTAGAGTATGTTTGTACTTTGAAAATTCCACATTTGTACAGTCATTATTTTCAAAGGATCGACTATCATGCTTCTCTGTCTTGGTACTTTGGATTCTTTTAGTCCAAGCATACACTAACTGGAGAATATGTTATAATTCTTTCAGTGCATATGAGGCCAATGGCTCATATGGTTAGAATGCTGAGTTGGAGGATAACAAGTCCATATTTGAAACTTGTATGCTGCCATGGAATGGGATGAGTTCATCTCCTTTGCTCCAGCTCCTGCTGGCTACATGAAAAGATCCCCAACTAGGTATCCCCCAGGGAACAGTGATGTCACTGGCCAATCATTTCAATAAGGAAACCCCTCAGTGCTTTTGACATGTGGATGATGTGAGTGCATATAAAGGCCAAATATATTACTAACTAAGATAGAATTGGTGTTGAGGGGTTATTGAGCTTCAGAAGCGACATAGTCTAATGCCACATTTAGGCCTGCCTTCCATCTCCTTCTACCCTAAAACTGAGAGCAGTTCAGCATCTATTTTATGTAGAACCCAACTTCTATTTTCCTTTCTTTTTAAGTCTTCATTAACTGAGCAAATAATCCTCCAAGATGCAATAAAATTTTATTTTAAGAGCTCACCAAATACTACAGATGTCATAAGAGAGTCATCTTTGACTTAAATATCTCTATGTATTTTTAATCAAAATTTAGGGTCAGATGTAGGGGGGGAATCATTTTTGGTGTAAAATCAGTTATTTCTCAGAAAAGTGGAAACAAGTATCCTATGAACTACAGTATGAATTATATCCTGTGCTGTGATTGTTTTTATTGTTGAAAAAGCAGGAAATAAATTTAATAAAGCAAGAAAACAAATTATCCTCCTCCATTCCTTTGTACATTCTTGCATACTTTCCACTTTCATAAAGACTTAGTGCAATTTTTGAGTAATTGCAATCTACTTTCATGACTGCTTTATCTCTTTAAATACCCTGCTAAAGGAATATAAGCTCCATAACACTAGAAATCACTCAGGAGTGGCAAACTGCCAAGCTCTGTTAATCATTTCTGGTGCAAATAAAAAGCTCTTTATTAATACATTCATTAAAATATGACAACTCTTTTCCCCATATTCCCATTTTGTTTTTTCTTTTCTAGCACATCAGTAAAGTTTTCTGTGTGTTTCTTTCAGAGTTCAGAGACAGCAAATAATCCAAACACAATAGCAAATAATTAAATTACAACCATTTAAATCCTTAAATTGAAACCTCAGGGAAAAGAAAAAACTCTGGCTCATTGCCAGTGCTTACTGCCCCAGACAAGCTGCAAGTGTAAACACTTAAGATAAGCCTGACCACAAGAATGTAGCAAGCAAGGAAATAGCCCAAGTGCCAGTAGTCAGCTAATTAAGACAGACGGTACTCAAACAAAACACACAGAAATCAGCTAGATTTTCCAACCCTGCTCCTTTTCAGAAGCAGAGATTAACCTTTTCTTCTCAAACAAGTCTGAATAGGGAAAATTATCCCATCAATAGACACAGGATTAAACGTCATCAAGAACAGTTTTTCAGACTAAAACTTTGAAAAAGTATATAAGTTCATGTTTGGAAGTCAATCTTTCTAGTTAGCCGGGGGAAACCTTACTGAATGTCACTCATCTTGGTTCTCCATCATTAAAGGTCTTCTTTCCTACAGCTTGCTTCCTTGTTCAATTTCTTCTTCAAGCGCTGTTTGTGGCATCCCGGCTGGAAGAGCCCAACTGGGAGCTTTTTCTCCCATCAATTCTGGCAACCACAAAGTGACTCCCAACTCACCATCCACAAGACCAGGCCTGGAAGAGCCATCATCCAGCTGGAAGCAGACGCCTTTTGTGTGTGGGTAAAACTCCATGGACCCTGGCTGGCTGGCAACCAGTATTTGTTTTTTAATTTTATTGATTTTCTATTGTTTTTCTATTTTGTTACTGCTTTAAAAAGATTGTGTTGTCTGGGTTATTTAATTGCTTAACAGTACAGGTTACATTCTTAATCTCCACCTCATTTTTCCAACCACTGGTAAAATAAAGTCCATTCTGTGTCTTCTTTTTGTTTAATCTTCAGTGTCAGTCTGTCAATTTCTACACAATCTAGTATCTTCCTAATTATCTCTTCGTCTCACAGTATTTCTTCATTTTTCTAATATTGTGCAAATATAATTCTCACTGCTGTTAAGACATACAATATTAAATATATACTTTTGCTTATCAAGTTTTTCTGATACCTAATAAAAACAGTTCAAGTTTAAAATCTCCATGTTTTCCTATCATCTTTTCTAACCACTTATTTATTTTGCCCATTTTTCTTTTTGCTTTGAAAACAAATCCACCACATTTGATAATATGTGCCCATTTTGTGGTGACATTTCCAACATTTGCTAGACATATTTTAGGATTGTTTCTTTGGAAAACAGTCCTTTTACTCTTCGGATACTCATTGACATTCAAATATCCAATTTAGAGGTTGGTTGGGTTTGGGCTTGGGGTCGGTCCCCTTTTTTTTAAATAGTTCAGTAAGTAGCAGGGCTATCTCAGCAAATGTGGTAATGAACTGCTGGTAAAACTTTGCAAACCCCAGGAAGCTTTGAAGTTGTTTCCGGGTGCGAGGAGGTTGCCAGTTCAATGCGGCTTTAACTTTTCCCAGGTCCATTTCAATCCCCTCATTTGACACTCAGTAGCCCAGGTAGTCTAAGGAAGTCTTGTGGAATTCGCACTTTGACAACTTGGCATAAATCTTAGGGTCTAGGAGTTTTTTAATACTTGTCTCACTAGTTTGATGTGTTCCTCCATTGTCTTGCTGAAGATGAGAATATTGTCCAAATAAACTAGAACTCCTTTATATAGGTGCTCTTGTAGCACCTCATTAATGAGTTGCATAAACACTGCTGGGTCTCCCTGTAGCCCAAATGGCATAACCTTAAATTGGAAGCTGCCTAACAGACAATCAAAGGCAGTTTTCCATTCATAGCCGTCTTTTATCCACTTGCAGTAGAAAGCTTCTCTAATGTCTAGCTTTGTAAACACTCTTCCCCTCGCCAGATGGTTGAGCATGTCCTTCATGAGGGGGAGGGAGAGGGGGAGGTGTTCTCTACACACATGGCATTTATCCTCCAAAAATCAACTCACAGCCTCAACCCCCCGTCTTTTCTTTAAACAATATGGGGGCTGCTACCTTAGATTTAGCGGGCTGGATGAATCCTCTTGCTAAGTTGGTGTCAATGTACTTCCTCAATTCATACATTTCTTTAGGGGTCATCGAATACATTTTTGGCTTTGGTAGTTTTGCCCCTGTTATGAATTCTATCGCGCAATTACGGGTTGGTGGGGAAGAAGTACATTGCACTTGTCTTCGCTAAAGAATTCTGCTAAGTTTTGGTATTCTTTGGGCATATGTAGGCAACCAGGCAGCACTTCTGTTGTAGAGGTTACTCCCTCTTTCTGGCTGTGGTCGCTGGGCTCCAAAGATGGCCGGTTGAAAGATTGCAGGAGGGGTGATAGCAGCCTGATGCCTATCCTTATCTTACGATAGCCGTCTTCCCATGTAATTGTGGGGCCCCTTTGTCTAGCCATGCCAAGCCAAGGATGAGTGCCCAATTAGCGAACCATCTACCTGTTCAAAGCGGATAGGGCAGCTCAGTGTTCTTGTTTGTATCTCTAAATTTTGCACAGTCTGAGAACTGATTGAGCACTGGGTGCAACCAGTGTCTATTATGGCCTCTAGCTTCCCATGGGCTCCTGTCCGGGGAACCACTACGTGACATTTTATGGTGAAAGGGTGGATGGCTTCACTTACCATTGGGTCTTCATCGCCACTTCCGTTAAAAGTCAATAACCTCCAGAGCTGGAGTTCCCCGTTCACCGGACTGCAAGGGGAGGACCTCTACGGCTTGCTAAGCAAACTTCCTCTTATCTTGCAGCTATTGGGGAGTTTTCTTCGGCTTAGCTGCAGCTGATGTTTGAGCAATATGGGTCAGCGCGAGGCATTCCGAGGCTGGGCAGCCCTGCTGACCGTGCCTGAAGCATTTGACTCTGGGGGCTGCCGCTGATCGCTTCTCTATCGGAGGCTTGCTGGCCTGTCTGTGTCCCAATGGCTGCTTAGGGGGTTTCTCTGCCACAGATCTCTTTCTAAGTCCATAGTCACTGCCATCCAGTACCAATCTTGGGTTCAGTTGGGCACCCCCTGAAGGCACATGCTTGCCTAAGGTCCTGATCCAGGGCTTCTTTAAAGTCATGGAAGAAGAGTCACTCAGGCCAATCTTGTAATTTTCCAGCCACTCTTCTAAAGTCCCACACAAACTCCTTGGGGGAGGGGGGTGACTGTGCTGTTTCAGTCCTTTGATTTCTGCCTCAGCTTCCTCCCAGTTGCCTGTGTCCTTGAATCGGGCTCTTAGGGACTGCACGAATTTTCCACATCTTCCAACTTAGGGGCTCCTTTGTCATGGAGTTGAGCAATCCAATCTGCAACTTCCCCTCTCTCATATTATCTGCAATGATCAAGATCATGTCTTGGTCTGACTTAAATGAGCCCCATATCAATCGATGTGAGCCCAGATTCGGTTTAGGAAATAGGCCAGTTTTCCCAGGTGCTATCAAAGGTTGCCAGGAATTGTGGTGGGGCAGCTGCTGGTGGGGCTGCTGTGGCTGGTGGGATTGGTGGTGGGACAGAAGCCAGCATCCACTGGTACTGGATCTACCCCTGGCCTGGGTAAAAGCCCCATCTGGGTGGAATTTGGTCAGCTGGTGGTAATCTGGGAGGTGCCAGTGGGAGATGATAGGCAGGCCTGGTAGTCCTCTCATTCATCCCCTGGAGCTTGGGCTTGATAGCCCCATGGGTCCAGGGTGTCACCTGGCCACTGTGCCTGCTGTGCCGCGGCTCCAACTGATTGGGTCCAAGGTGGAAAGCTGAGCCTTGGTCCGGCCAGTGCCAAGTGGAATGAAGCCGAAGCCCCAGGTTGGACTGCCATGCTCCCTGAGCCTGGAAAGTGGAATGTAGGCTGGGCTAGAGTCCAACTGGGCTGGATCAGATATGGAGATGTCTGAGCAGTGGGTCCCACACTCAGCTAATCAAACTTCTCAGGCAATCCTGCAAGCAACTGGCTTCGTGATGATGAAGCCTCCATTCCCTGGACTGCTCCAGGGGCCTTGAAGATTTCCACTCGAAGGCTGCTACTTGCTCAGTTTGCCCCACCACCTCGGAGGCCCTGGGGTTATCATCATGGGCTCCAACTCTAGCTGCGCAGCTGATTCGGTTGGTTGGGACTGCCATAGGACCAGCTCCTTGGGTCAGATAACCTCCAGAGCTTGGCCTCCACTGCCTCTGTTTCAACTACTGTAGTAGCTGATGGATAGCAAAAGGCTCTACAAATGGCCTCTGAAGCAGATCTGGTAGCTCTGCGGATCTGGTAGATTTGTCAGGGATCACCATTTCCTGCTCCATCTTCCACGAGTCTTTACATACCCCATTAGTTTGGGGTGCGCTCGGGGCTCAGGACCCAGACAGTGGCACCGCTTTGTGAGAAGCTACTGGGATTTTCTTTAGATGCAGATTTGAGTTAATGTCAGTGTTCCAAGTAAACTCCAAACAATTCAGAACTCCAAGACAAAGTCCATCAAAGTAAGAATTTATTAGAGTAGTCGTGTTGGCACATCTGGGGAAAACACAAATCTGAATTCCCGTGTTTTCCCCCTCCACACTAAAACTCACACCCTGCCACATTTAGTGATCCTCAGATCACATTGGCCAATCAATCTCCTGTCTCCAAATTCCAGTCACTCCTCTCCAGGTGCCAGCAGTTCATCCTTGATCACTGGCAAAAGAATATTGTTGTAGCTATACTCCCTTCACTACTCTTCCGTTCCCACAGCTTGCCCATCCCCTGCTGTGGGAGCCCAGAATTTGTTTCAAGATGTTATTCTGTTTGTAGAGGGAAGAGCCCTGTTTCTATATCTGCAATGCATAGAGTTGACCAGACATACAGCAATAAAGTCCTGAAAAAGTCAAGATGAAGACAGGAGCTATGTAATAAAACCTCATCTCTTTTTCTACAAATGAGAAGTAGGGAAATTATTACTACACCTAAATCCATTCTGAGATTAACATTATTTTAATTGGTACATGACTAATTATTATTATTATAGTAGCAATGACATTCTAGTATTGTATCCTGCTTTTTCTCAGGGAACAAGAAACAACAAGTAACCAATATTCTCTGAGCTTAAAAATTAAGATGATTAGTTAGTACTTGGGAGGAAAATCACTAGGGCATTTCCAGTTTAAAATTCTGCCTGCCTGCCTGCCTTCCTGCCCCCCCCCCACTCTGTGTGTGTGTGTGTGTGTGCGTGCACGCGCACGCACATGTGCACCTGTGCCAAAGAACAAGCAAGAAAAATGGTCCTTTAACAGCAGTATTGCTACGTAACTTCCTGATGATGGTGTATCATTGACACCAAATCTGAGAGAGGATACACAGGAAAAGATTCCTACATTTCATATATTAGGCAAGATTGCCTCTTGATTATATATGTGATTAATGAGGATACATCACATTTGACATTTGTAAACACTTTTTAAATAAATAAATCTATTAATAACTAATTTTGCTGGAATTATCTGCTAATCTGTACAGAATGCATGAATATCATTAACAATCTATTTTAAGCATGGCCAAAACAAATTAGGCAGGAGGAATTACAAAAAAAAAGCAATAAGGAATAATTATGTACATATGCAATATGCAATAATTATACAAGGCTAACCAATGAATTTGTTTTGAATTAGATTTAAGGCATTGTAAAATGCGGTAGCATAGACTTGTGGATTTATTACCAGAATAATGCATAGATTATAACTCTTGCCTAATCCCATATGTGGATCTAAGAAAGTTCTCTTTTTTAAACTTAATCTTAATCCAAAATTAATCCAAAACTTAATCCAAAATTAATAGAGTCATTCTGAACTTCTTGTTCAAAAGTTTTTATTTTTTATTATAATATCTGATACTCTAGAAAATTAAATTAAATCATTAGGAATAGATGTCTGGCTTTTCCCTACAGACAACCAGAACAAAAGTATGGTTCCATTCTACAAACTTAAATTTCAGTATTACAAATACTGGAAGGAACATGAGATGGAAATAATGAAAATAATGTTATTGGAGACTGTAACTCACATTAATTTAATTCAGTTTAGCTGCAAAGATTCAATAGAACTATTGATAAGGAAAAGAAAATGATACTATGAGAATTCAAATGTGAGATATGCCATCAAATATATTGAGATCATAAACTACATCCATTCTTGGACCTGCCCTACAGTTTCTGCATAATGCAAACTTCAAAGCACTGTCATTGTTTGTAAATAAATAGCTCAAATACAAATACAAAATCTTAAAGCTGTCAGAAAAGAAGTTCTTTCTCCCCACTCAGATAAAGCTCATATGCTAATGAAGTTGTTCTGTCATGAATGAAGGCAAATATACATGTCCCAAGATAATGTTGCAGGGCCCAATCTGGGTTGGACACTGGGACTAGAAGACTTTTAGTCTTCCAAATACTTAGACTTCTAAGTACAGTTATTTAGGAGCCTAGGACTTGGCAGCACAAGGAAATGACAGTCAATGACTTAATAGCCATCCATCAATACACAATCATCAATAAAAAGCCACACTCTACCAGGCACCATATAAATACTGTGCATGAAACAGCCCAAAGCATACATTCTTTGAAGAGAGAGAAGTTCCCAGAGGATGGGCTTCAGCACGAGTCCAAAAGTTTAGAAGACTAAACCTCTGGTCCTGATGACTGATCCAGATTGGATCCTGAAGTTGTTCTGTTTTTATTTTACTTCTCATGGTACAAACTATCTACTATATTCTTTATCCTACCTCTCAACTTGAATTTCAATCAGTCCATTCTGGGAAAAGCTTAAACTCTGGTCTTCCTAATAGAATACTATGGAGAAAAAGTTTAATTACTTTATTAATGAATTTGCTGATCATTATACAAATAGACTCTCGTTGCAATCACAGCATGCAATACAATGTTAAATAGATCCTTCCTTTTGTACAGCTTTACACTCAATTTGCCGAACTTATTAGTTTATCACAATGAGTGGACAACATTTTATTATATATCCCATATATATATACTAGGATTTGTTTACATAGCAGCTGTCCATTACTTATTTTTGAACAGTCATTGATTGTTCAAAGACTGTTGAACAGTCATTCAATTCCTTGATTCTGAGTAGAATCAGATGTAATAATTATGGGTGGAGTATATTATAAAACTGAGATTCTTTCTTTCTTTAAAGTTCTTATGAGGGCTCTCACACCCTATAAATCCTGTGCTGCCCCATTTAAATAGTGGCATATTTCTGGAAGGAAAGAGCAAAGAACATTGGAAGTATATGCCAAGAGTATATAAACCCAGCAGGATCACCCAAGGTTATCCCAGCTGCCAGTTAAAGCACTTTATTAGGAAGGAATGGTATAGGAGGATGCTGAAAATGGATGACGATGGCGAAGACATCATTTCATAGTGCACAGGAGAAGGTAATGGTAAACCACTCCTGCATTTTAGAAAACTATATGGATAGATAAAATAGTGACTGATGATGTTTTGCCAGAGGATATACTCTCAGGTAGATGACAAGATCTTTCAGAAAAGTAATAGTGTTTATGATACAGTTAAATTAAATTTTTTGAGACATCTAGATGTCACTGCAAAAAAAGAAAATCTGAAACTACAAAAACAAAATTAGATTGGAATATAAGAAATATAAACATGGAAATGAATGTTTCATCTTTCAACCCAAAAAATGAAACAAATTGACAACACACTGACATCTTAGGCATCAACAAATTGAAATAGACAGGAACTTTCAGTCAGACTATCAGAATATTTACTAATCAGGACATGAAACAAAAAGAGGGAACAATGTTGCTTTCATAATAACAATAGCAAAAACTATAATAAGAACAGTGCTTGGGGACTTCCAGTTTGGGCTTCTTCGGCGATGGACCAAAATCCGCAGTTTCGATTCGTGCTCGTCGCTGGAGCACCCCGATCCTTTGGATTCAGGGCTGAAGCCACCCCGTAGAGGTGGCAAAGAGGGGGGAGACTGCCAGCTGAGTTGAGGGGAGCCTCATATCTCCTCCTTGGCTGGCCATTAGTCCCTTTCCTGAAGGCGGTTGCAGCGGTGGTTAGAAATGGCTACCTCAAAGAGGAACCCGAACAGACAAGATTGAGCAGGAGGGAAGACAATGGGGAGAGCTTGGCAGACCAGGCTAAGCAGAGATAACATCTATGCAAGGTACCCTGGAACTAAAATTATTAAGAGTGTTATTCCTAAAAGAAGATTTTTAAAGTGGCAGAGAAGAAAGGGAAAAGAAAAAAGATTTTTTTCTTTCTCACATGGACAGTTGCAATTGGCTTTGAATGCTAAAAAGAAGAGATTTAA
>AZIM01006732.1:23272-33733 GCA_000516915.1 Ophiophagus hannah | reverse complement strand
TTTCTTTCTTTCTTTCTTTCTCTCCCCCTCTCTCTCCCTCCCTCCCTCCCCGCTCTCTCTTTCATGCCAGGCCAATCTCAATTGAAGACAAAACTTGCAAGAGAAATTCTACATTGATCTTAAAAAGCAGGCAAGAATATATGGGAAGTAACTTTTTTTTGGACCTCTCAGTGGTATGAATTCTCTGCTTTCTTTTAATATAATACTATTAATTGGTTTAAAAGATTGGGAGGAGTCTGGCAGCACCTTTTCCAGCAAGCAGATTTTATTTAAAAACATATATTTTTCTAAACTGCAGCTCCATCAGAGCCACATCTTGGCTAAACCAATCTAATCATAAACTCTGGTCTGTAATGTCAGCACTCATATCAAAAGCATAATCTCAGAAGGGAGGCATTGCTTAACTTTTAGAAGCTTTTAAAAAGATTACTTTCTTTCTGCAATTTACCTTCTACAGTGGTATGCGCATTAAAAAATAGTTACCTTGAGTAGAATATATGTGTATCAAAATGGAGTGTTAAGAGTATGTCAGAGTGAGAAAAAATTGCCCACACAGTATATGAGGAATCATGTAAATGTGAAATATTCAGTAATAAGTTGGAAATATTTTTTTCTTATTTGTTGTGGCTTATAGCCTTCTCCTGGGCCATGCAGTGAAAATAAATCTGATAACTTAATCTGGATTTTTCTGATCATAAAGCTGCACCATAAATGTTTTTTGTGTAAACAGAACAATTCATTTATTAGGATGTAGAAATCAAGCCTATCAGATGCTTTGTTTGCACAGCATACAAACCCCTATTATAGAAGACTTAAAGAATTTCCTGCACTATATGACTATATGATAGGGAAAGCATGCAAATCTTTTTTTTAATGAGACAAATGCTCAAAGAATCAGTTATGTGTAATGCTGACATATACATAAGCATTATGATACAGTTTTAACAACTAAGAGAGATCCTGGATGGTCAATGTGATTTTCCAGTAGTAGTAGCATGCTTGTCTCACTATCGGTTTTATATTACCATTTTGCTAAAATGCATCAAACAGGATGCAATCTAAAAACTAGTATCTTGAAAGCAATTTTTTTATAATACAGCAGAATAAATTTTTGAAACCCAGAATTCTCAAAAATACAACTGCTTAGATTGCCCATTTCTAGACGATAAATATTCTCTGCTCCCAAAGTCTTGTATCGTATTTTCCCATTTACTTCCTTTTGCCTTGTTTCTAATTCTTGGTTTAACAACTAGTAGGAAAATATAGTACCAGTCTTGCCTACTCTGATGTCCTTCAAATATATTTGGACTATAATCCTCATAATTTCTAGCCAACATGGCTCTTGGCATCAGATTAGAGATTGCAAGGTGATTTATAAATTTCTATGTTGGGTGGAGTTGTTTGTGTTCTTGACAAATATTAGTGCAGCATTTCATTTTGCACATAGATGTTCTTCATCAGGTGCCTCTGTCTACTTTGTGTACTTATTTAATTTTGTTTAATCCGTATGGTGAGTTTATGAGGAAATGTTTAACTCATTAATGGTAAAGTCATGGAACTTTCCAAATAAATTTGAGAGGAACTCTAGATAGTAATGTTTTCCACTGAGCATGAGATTTCCTCATGTTCAGGCTGCAGTGAGAGCAAATACATGGAAGTGTTCCATATGGGGAATTTGAAAATCAGGTTTCCCTTTTCTGGACTAATTGGAGAGCCGCAGTTGAACATTTTATGATTTAATTAAATTTGCTGATTTTTCAGTCTAGAATAAAGCCATGTTAAACCTGAATATAACTTACTTCTGTGGAGGATAATTCTCAGTTGAGAGTATTAGTAGGTAAAGATTTTCATGGATTTGGTCATATAGGTACAATCATATGCTACTAACAAACACATGTCTAAATCTTTCCTGTTCTCTATTACAGTCACCAGCATGTTTATCCTGCCACTATTTTCTCTTCCTGAAGATAATATGTATATGTCAAGACCACCCAGAAAATGAAATGTATTTGCAAAACATTCCATGCCAGAAGTAAATCATGACAAGTCTTTCAAATTCTTACGCTATTCCTTTACACAATTATTTTTAAATAGAGTGGTATGGCTTTGAACTACGTCTTTTGAGATGCTGGCATGAAATAAATGCTTAGCAATGGGTCTTTTAAAAAAAGAATGTTCATATATTTTTGTTCTACCAGTACTTGGTTTAATCCCACAGTCTGTGCCTGAACACATGTAATTGCAGAACAAAGATTATACTGTTGGATTGGATGGATTCCAAGGGTCTAAAGTATAAAACCCAGCATAAATATAAAGGAAGGATGAAAGGCTGCATAACCTGATATTCATGAAGTACACCTGTACGGTGAAATGTTCTTGCCTTAGAGGGATTTGTGTGGGACTGTGTCAAGATAACGCAGGTTCCTTAGTTGAAAGAAATGGGAGTTCAGGTTGGGATAGCAATACATAAAGAATATGACCACTTTCTATCCAGTAAAGCAAAGTGGCTGTGTATATTTTCCAAAGCACCCAAAGGCCAGACAATGAATAATGAATGGAAACTGATCAAGGGGAGATTCAACCTAGAAATAAAGAGAAATTTGCTCACACTTAGAACAATCAACCAATGGAACAGCTTCAGAAATTTTGGGTGTTTCATCATTGGAAGATTTCAAGAAGAGACTGGACAGTCTCCTGTCAGAAATGCTGCAGAGTTTCCTGCTTGGGTAGGGTGGAGTGGGGGGTTGGACTAGATGACCTACAAGATCCCTTCCGATTTATTATTATTATTATTATTGTTATTATTATTATTATTATTCCCTGTAAAAAGCCAGGGATCTTTGTCCAAGCCTTACAAAAGACTTTGCTGCTTTAAGGACTTGGAACATGTAAATTTGGTTTGCTTCCCTGTGCACTTCCTCTTTCAAATACTTTACGTAATCTGAATATAGATCACAGGGAAATCCAACATGTTAATTGGGAGAAGGGTTTCAACTTCTTCTCTTTTTTCTTAGGTAAAGGGGTTGGTAGAAAAGGGATCCCGAGGAACACAACAGGTGTCTTAAGAAGTTAATGCTGTTAGGGGCAAGGCAAACTCTGAGAAAGGGGAGGGGGGGTTCCTTACTCATCATTTTACATAGGTGTCCTGTGTACCACAGAAAATGGGAAGAGTAGATTTGCTACAAGACTTTATTATTTTTGCTGATTCCAAAATGGTACCAGCTCTACTTTGGAGTACTAGCTAAATAAACTTGTTTCCTGTCTGTTTCATCATAGCTCAAAATCTGTGTTACACAATTGATGATTTGAAATTGTCTTCCATTATTGAGACTCTGAAAGGTATAATGGCACAATTTTCTTTGCTAGCTTCCTAGAAGAGGCCCTGTGATATCTGTCTGGGGAGGCAAAAATTGCACATATGATATTGTGTCCTATTAGATGTGTTTCTTTGCAGCAAAACCCTTCAATCTAGAACAACATGTGAAAGCACCCAAAGATTTTATTTTTTAAAATGGATTAGACTGAATGCTTGCTATATGTTCTTGTGCTATTTATTTTTAATTTCCCCTTAGTTAGGCTAAAAAAACAAACGAATACCAAAATATATTCCTTCCTTTTCTTTTTTCATTTGCCCTTTTGTATCAGTAGACTAGTCCTTGTTGTGTTTTTTTTTTCTCCCTCTGCTGGTCAGCTGTTCATTGTACGCCTTGATGCCATCTGAGCTAGTAAAGTTGTTTTCCACGTGTAGTTCTTTTCCTCTCCCAACTCCTCTGCCATTTAATTGTGCCACGTAGGACATTTGAGTTGGGTAAAAACTGACAGCTCTTTTAATGTGTCTCTTTTCCTCTAGAGCCCAGGATCAATTCCAGTAGTGAGGTGACCATTACCTCCCCTCAAGTTCCTATCATACTACAGTGCAACCTCACAACCAGCCCTAGCCCCCTCATTCACAGCTACTGGGTGAAAAATGGAGAAGAGTTGCCAAGCACCATAAAGAGCACAAACACAACAGAATACAAGTAAGTCTGAAAAGTAATTTTCATCTCTGAAAATTCAGTGATGCTTCCACTACAAAATGTAGTAGCTGAACAGCTCTTAACCTTGTCAAAACTAGTGATTTTAGCTAAGGAGATTTAGATGCTTGTTCACATCCAATCCTCAAGTCTTTCATAGGATGACTTTTAAGAAATAATATTCAAAACTTTACGAAGTGGGGATGAAACCATGCATTATTTGGGTTTTTTTGTCCACTAACAAGCAGAATACAGATAGTCCTTGATCACAACTGAACCCAAGGTTACTGTTGTTAAGTGAGGTTTTGCCCCATTTTACGACCTACCTTGCTTCGGTTGTTAACCGAATCTTTGCAGCAGATAAGTCAGTAACGGTTGTTAAGCAAATCCGGTTTCCCCATTGACTTTGCTTGTCGGAAGGTCACAAAAGGGGATCACGTGTCCTTGGGACACAGTGTGAAAAATGGTCGTGTGTCCCTTTTTTCGGTGCCGTTGTAACTTTGAACGGTCACTAAATGAACTCTTGTAAGTCGAGGACTCCCTGTACATTATGGATACACTCACTTTAAAGTCTATGTGATAATTTGATCCATCTTAACACAGCTTTTAAAAAAAAAAGTTTTAAAATCGTTCAGAACGTCCATTTCAAAAAGGGAAGGTCCTATTTGGGATCCCAATTGGGTCTAAAATATGAGGGAAAGCGTTCTTTTCAGGATTTCTTATGTAGGTGTTTCAGTTTTCCAGCAAAGAAGCTGATAGAAGGTCTTTTAATATTTAGGACTGCTTTTTATAAGCTAGAAACAACTGAGCCTATATGGCTTCCTAAACCTGGGGAAGGTTTAGTCACCTGCTATTCTGATCCCTGTTTCTTTTTTTCTTTGCAGAATCTCAAAGCCCAGAGCTGATGATTCAGGGGAATATTGGTGCGTATTTGTATTTGCTGCCTCCCCAGTAGCAAATGCTACAATAGAAGTGAAAGGTACCCATAATTTTTAATTCATTTCCTTTGTCTTCCTCTTTAGCTTAGCCTCTAAAATTCTCTTCCTGAAATTCCCCATGGAACACTTTCTTTCATTTAGGGTTTCCAGGTCACAGTCTTCACAGATGATGAGCGCTCATCCTCATAAATTGGAGCCTCTCAGAAATTGTTTTTATCTCCCGAATGCCAAAACCAAACATAGAAAATGCAAAATAATTCTAGATATGTCAGTACTGTGCCTTCTTCTTATTTTGCTTAATAAGCTACTTGGCCATGTTCTAACAGGTCTTTTGAAGCTGCTAAAAATGTTACCCCAGCTGCAGCTTTCTGAGTTTTCCTGTAGGAATAAATGCTATATGTCTTCCAGCCTAGTCCTAAACTGTTCAGGACTTTCTGCTCAGGAGAAGATGTAGAATTATCTTTTAAGAATAAGAGCACTTTTCTGGCTTTAGTTTATTGCTCCATGCTGTTGTACTGTTCAGTACACATCTGAAGGCGTTTCCCCAGACTTTTCTAGACTGTTGGGTTACTTAATGAGGTGCAAGACGCTAAAAACAGAAACCAGAATTGGGCACGAATGCTCTGCAGACTCTCCCATTATAGGAGATTACACAATAGTTCAATATAAAATGGAAGGAAGCTCTAAATAAATAACCAGTGGCAAAACTGAATATATTAGGGCCCACCGCTGTGCTTCCTTGAGTTTTGAACAGTGGGTGACGATTTTATATTTCATTATATAGGGTTGTGACCGTTCTATAGAGGAAACAGATTGAATTATACACTGCTCTTTTCTCTCCTCCCCCTCCCTCTCCCCTTCCCCCCTTTTTTGTGCCTGTTAGCTTCTCCTGACATTACTGGGCATAAGCGAAGTGAGAACAAGAACGAAGGGCAGGAGGCAGTGATGTATTGCAAGTCTGTTGGCTACCCACATCCAGAGTGGGTGTGGTACAAAAAAGTCAACGGAATACCTGTGGTGAGTAGAAGATCAAACTCCACTAGGTAAGCTCAGCTGCTGGCTGACGTTTGCAACGCGAGGCCAAAGGAATGAAACTATTCCAGTATTTTTGCCTCCTAATGGCAGATAATTTTCTCTTGTTCTGCAAATGGCTTTTGGGGGGGGGGGGGCTTTTTTTTTTTTTTTNTGGCTTTTGGGGGGGGGGGGCTTTCTATTTGTTTGTTAAACTTGAGATATGAAGATCAAAATCGGAGACGTCTTAAGAGCAAAACCAGGTATGGTCTCTGCAACAGATGTTAAAAATAATGTTACTTCTAGGCAGGAAATCTCTTGCAGATGACCCTGCTTTCTAATGCAAAACAAGAACCCAAACATCCAGTTGCATACCGTTTCCCTCAAGCTTCCTGCATCCTTTTCTGACTAACCTTGCTTGCCCCTCAGAATTGTTCCTCCATGGCTATTTGAAATACAGGTAGTCCTTGACTTACGGCAGTTCATTTAGTGACTATTCAAAGTTACAACGATACTAAAAAATTTACGACCATTCGTCACACTTACAACTGTTCAAAATTCAGAAGCTTGGCAGCTGACTCATATTTATGACGGTTGCAGTGTTCTGGGGTCCTTTTGTGATCTTCTGACAAGCAAAGTCAATGGGGAAGCCAAATTCACTTAAAAGCCGTGTTATTAACAACTGCGGTGACTCACTTAGCAACTTGCTTAGCCACACAAACCTGGGGGCTCAGTTGTGGTTGTAAGCCACGGATATGCCTGTATACCTGTCATCTTCCACCACAAATGAACTTCAGGAGGTTTTAAAAGGCAGGAGAACCTCAGCAAGTGGAATGAGTAGGCGAATGAGCTTGCCACGCTTCTCTCATGCCCAGCTTACCAAGCTCTCATAATGAAGAATATTAAGCTCGTTCAAGATATGGGATGTGGGTATATAACACAATAACTGGAATGCTTGGTAATTTTGCTCTACCCTTTTCTCATTAGAGTATTGACAACTCTTCTGGTCGCTTCTTCATTAACAACAAAGACAATTACACCGAACTCCGTATTACAAACCTCCACATCAATGAAGATCCTGGGAGTTACATATGCAATGCCACCAACTCTGTGAACACGGCCGCCGAAACCACCATCCTGCGCGTACGCAGCCACTTGGCTCCTCTCTGGCCCTTCCTGGGAATTCTGGCAGAGATCATCATTCTTGTGGTTATCATAGTTGTTTATGAGAAAAGGAAGCGGCCAGATGAGGTTCCAGATGGTAAGTTTCTTCCACACCACTGTGTTTGCCGGGAACCAAGCCCTTCTTTTTTTCCTTGGGGAGCCTTCCTTTTAAAAAGTTGGCGTTATCAACCGATACTTTCAAATTTCGGGCTGCTGAAGACTGCTGGGAAATCCTTGTCCCTCAGTTCTTGCATTTGAGAGGCCTTGACAGAGAAGATACTGAAATATTTGTATCTTTAAAAAGATTCTGTCAAATGAGGGAAAAATCAGGAAGTCCGGGCAGTTCAAATGAATATAAAGGTTTGTTGCGAGCTTATGATCTCTACAAGAATCTGAACTACTAACAGTCAAGGGAAATCAGCGGAAATGAAGAATAGAAGGAATTCAAGGTGGGCTGGACTTAGATCTCTTGTGGGCGTGAAGGGACTCAAGACTGATGGTGCGTTTGACCCCTCCCTCTCTCAGGCTCAGCCTGGTCTAGTCCTACAGACTTCTTCCTAGCATGTGAGACATTTTAAAACAACGTTGCTTGTTACTAAATTCACTGTGCCTAAATGCAGCTTCAGTACGATACGGTACTGTGCTGTCTTGCTGGAGGAAAACAAAGAAGGATTTTTCAAACTAATTGCTAAAACTTCTTAAAGACCTCTTGACTGCAGATACTTGCAACCTGCCTTTGCATGAATAAGATCTAATGCTTTAAGCAACTAAAACGCATCGTAATGGAAAGTTTTTGCTCATACTTGCATTTTAAATGGTAGAGATCAGTAGCCTTTTGAAATTTGTCCATTGAATCCCACAGACATCCCATAACCATCCTGAATCTTCTGCTTGAGACTCCTTTGAGATAGTGAAGCTTTAATCTTAACTTTCTTCTCAGTATGGCTGTTTCTTTCCTATTATTATTATTATTATTATTATTATTATTATTATTATTATTATTGAGGAAATAGGGGTCTTAGCAACAATAAGATAGGTGGACTTCGATTCTCAGAATTCTTGGAGTTGAAGTCAATCCATCTTACAGTCACTAAGGTATAGAAGCACTCCTAGCTAATAACTAGCTGCCTATGTGAACCTGTTTATGACAGACCATAGAGAGCATGGCTATGTCCATTCACAATTGAGGGTTGTCTGTTTGTGTGTAAAATATTACTTTATGAGAAACAATACAAAACCACAAATATGAACCAAAAATAAATGGCATCTTCCTTTTAAATGGGGAAGTTATTTTAGAAATAAATTGTTGTTAATTCCCATCTAACATCTTGAATAAGATACTGTGTTCATGAGATAAGGACTGTGTCATGTAGACAATACAGCACACTAAATTGCAATTATACAGAAACGAACACTGCCTAAATGGTACAATAATTGGACTAGCCATGTAAGATAAGATAAAAATTTTAAAAGCGTGGTCCTGCCAATAACAGATGCTAAAGGTGTCATAATGGATTCCATGTTTTTATTTTGAAAAAAAAATGGATTCCATCTGACTCCTGTTTTTCCACAGCTGCCTTGACAAAATGTTCAGCTTTTTCAAATGAGCAGGTCAGCTTTGGTACATTTGTGTAAAAATGGGCCCGCATTTTTATTATATGCATAAAATCCAATAATTAATTTATTTAGGAAATTTATATAGCTGCCTACTTGGTTGCAGCGACTAGGAGATTTACAAGCAATAAAAACATAGCTGAGAAAATAAAATAAAAACAATAACTCCCACCTCCAATAATGGCAGTTTTTGTTCTTCCAGTTTTCAAAAACCTATTCCGGCTTGGACATTAATTTTAGCTTAATCAGCTGGAATATAGTCTATATCCAGAAATGTACCAGTCAATCTTTTAAACGGTTCCCAATCCCCCCTTTTTAAAAAGGCCCTTTCTATTTTATTGTTCCGCTTCTCTAGGATCCATCCAGCAGTAGCATTAACTGTGCTAATCAGGACAGCTTATACAGTGTCTCAAGGAAGATGGCTTGCTTGTATGTTTGTCTACTGCCATGAACCAATGCAAGTTCTTTCCATTCAGCCAAAAGAGGCAGAAAAGATTGTCTGTTTCTGCCACAGCTTCCTGGGCAAACAGCTCCTTGATAAGAACCGGGCCGGAGGTGGGGCTGGGGTTTTTGCTAAGCTCTTCCCTTCTAACAAGATGCAAAGAGAATTGAGTTGGCGCCAGCTTTCAATTCGGCATGAGACCCGTTGTGCATGGTCTTCTTTTGAAGAGATGGTTTGGTTTGGTTTGGTTTGGTTTGGTNTGGTTTGGTTTGGTTTGGTTTGGTTTGACAGCTGGATAAGCATTTGCTGACACTGGACTGGTCTTCCTTTGAACACATTGCTAGACAGATGCATGTGCCAGGAATGTGTGTAGACATTCTTGAGAAGAATCCCTTGGGCTTCTCAACTGCTTGGAGAGTTTGCTTCCTGACTGTGACGGGGGAATCTGGTGTTGGGACAATGGGGATAGCCTTTAAGGGTGTATTTCCTCGCCTTTGCCATTGAAGCTTCCTTCTAAACCTCGGAACTTAGGGGAACTTCTTTATTGAGTTTCTGAAGAACTTTATTTCAAGCCTTCCTATCGCTCAGGAAGGAATGGCTGTTTCCTTTTGGCCATTTCAGTTTTTGCACTACATGTCGAAGAGGGGACTCAACGCAGAATATACTCTGAAGAAGCCGCTGGGTCAGTACTCCCAGCAATGGTTAAAGCCAGGAAATGCTGAAGGAGAGCGTAAAGCCTAGAGCCCTCACTGCTTCATCAGTGGGTGTGCTTCTTCAGGTTTAGGGCCACAATGCATCCTTGGGGTGTGATGACCCGGGGCGTGGCACAAAGGCAACACAGTCAAATAATCAAGAAGAGTCCTTTTATTATCTCCAATTTTGCCCCCAGTGTCCAGGTTACCTTCTGGCTGGAGAAAAGCTCTCCCAGGAACAGGCTTTGACTGTAGAAAATTAAGTCACAAACTGTAATTTAAAGTCCAAACAGGCCAAACTGAAGTAATTAGTTTGGCAGGGCAGGAGCAGGAATTTCAAACTTGAAAGCATGGCAAAAGTCACACAGTTGGGAAGATGCCAGGAACACAAATAAGCCATGATGATACAAGATAAATTCATATTTACTCCCAAAAGCCTACTGCACTCAGCTTGCCTTTTTTATACACCGTGTTCCTGGCTGCAGCTAATGAAGGGAATCAGGGCCCTTTCCTCCCCCGTAAGCCATGCAACCCACATTGCTCCCTTCTCCGTTCCTGCATGCCCTAGGATGAAGAAGGGGTGGGCC
>AZIM01006731.1:22848-33742 GCA_000516915.1 Ophiophagus hannah | reverse complement strand
ATGTTTAAGAATAAATCGGATAAATGTTGGAAATCTCATCAGATACTGGGTTCATATTACCATATGTGGTGGACATGCCCAGATGCAAAAAGATATTGGACTAAAATCCACATATGGCTGGAAAAAATGATAAAACAACACATAGACTTTAAGCCAGAGATATTTTTATTGGGAATCATACTGGAAATATACAATAAAGAAGTGAAATACTTGATTGTAAATGTATTAACAGAGGCTAGAATTGTATTTGCCAAAAATTTGAAAAATGAAAAACCGCCAACGCAGGAGGAAGTCATTAGAAAATTATGGAATGTGCTGAAATGAGTANGCTGAAATGAGTAAATTGACATTTGAAATTAGAGAACAAGAAGATAAATAATTTTATAAGATATGGGNNTTATTTTATCAATGGTTAGATAAAAAAACATGGAAATGAAATATGTTAGAAAACCTTAAAGGTAATAGAATGATACAGAATATATGTATAAAAATGTATAACCATTGGAAGAGTGCATACTATAAATTTATAGCAAATATAGAACATCTCGTATAAAATGAGTGAACAACAGTTTAGTCAAATAAGTGATTAATAATTGATAATAATGTACACATATATATTAGATTGATAATATGAGAATTTATACAAGTGATAAGTGATGACTACGGAGAGGAAGCACAAAAGATTTGTAACCAACCGACACACTATATGTATGTAATTTGATGATGGTTTTATATTTTATGTCTTGTTTGTGTAAATCTGTCCTAAAAAAATAAAACTTGTTTGGAAAAAAAAAAGAAGCTAAATTACCAAAGTCCTGGTCTGAGGCATATGTCACCCTAATTTCGAAGGAAGGTACCGACCAACAAGTGATGTCAAAATATAGACCAATTTTCTTATTAAACACAGATTACAAAATATTTATGACAATTTTGGCATAGAGAATGAAACCAATTTTAAGCGAAATTATACATTTGGACTAGAATGGATTTTTGCCAAATAGACAAATTAGGAACAATATTAGAATAGTACTAAATACAATTGAGTATTATGAAGCAGACCCCGAAAAGCAAGCAGCACTAATTTTCTTGGACGCACAAAAGGCTTTCGGCAATCTTAATTGGAAATTTATGTTACAACAAATAACAAGAATGAATTTTGGTACTAACATAGTAAAGACATTACAAAAATATTATATATATATTCCATCCAAAGAGCAAGTGTGCTAATGAATGGAGAACGTACAGATGACTTTGAGATAGGCAAAGGAGTGAGAGAAGGGTGCCCACTATCACCTCTGCTATTTATTTTATCTTTAGAAGTGTTACTCGCTGCAGTTAGATGGAATTTAAGAATAGAAAGGATTAAAATTAGAAATGAAGAATACAAGGTCCAAGCCTTTGCAGATGACCTTATATTCATAGTGGAAGAACCAATTAAAAATGGACCAATACTACTTCAAGAAATAGAAAAATTTGGAGAACTTGCAGGATTGAAAATAAATAAAAACAAAACTAAAATGATAATTAAAAACTGCACTGCAAAATAGAAAACAGAATTATAAAGTAAGTTGGGACTACAGAGTGAAAAAAAATAAAATACTTGGGAATATGGTTATCTACTAGGTGCTCATCAATTAAAGAGGATAATTATACCAAACTAAGTGAACAAATCAGGAGGGATTTAGAAATATGGGGGAAACTACAACTATCAATATTAGGCAGAATTGCAGTGTTGAAAATGAATACCTTACCAAAATTGATGTATCCTTTTCAGATGATCCCAATAAAATTAGGAAAACCATTTTTTACTGAAGTAAAATAAAACTAAATTCGTCTGGTTGGGCAAGAAACCATGCATCAAACTAAAATTGATGCAGGACAGTAAAAGCAGAGGTGGTTTTGGGCTACCAGAATGGGAATTATACTATCAGGCAGCAATATTAAATTGGGTTAAGGACTGGGTTAAATTAAGAGATGAAAGAATACTAACAATAGAAGGTCATGACCTCCAGGAAGGTTGGCACGCATATTTGTGGGAGAAGAAAGGTAAAACACACACCTACTTTAATAGGCATTTAATAAGAGATTCATTATTACAAACATGGAGGAAAATTAAGAACAAGCATTGGCTGTCAACCATGGAGGCCATGATACACCCAAACAGATTGGACCTAGGGAAAATGATAAATTACAATGACCTATTAGATGCCCAAGGAAAATTAAAATCAAATCAAGAACTTAAATAACAAGGAATTACAATTAATTGGTGGCCATATCTTCAAATTCAAAACAGATACAAAACAGACTCAGAAGAATTTGAATTTGATATAGGGCAAAATCAATTGGACAAAATTTTACTTGGACCAGAACAAAAATTTATATCCCAAACATATAGATATCTTTTGGATTTTAAAATGGAAGAGGAAACGGTTAAGAATACTATGATAGCGGAATTTCGGTTATAATATAAATTTAGAAGAATGGGAAAAACTATGGAACATAAATTACAAATTAACAACAGCCTCAACATATAAAGAAAATTTATATAAAATGTTTTATCGATGGCACTTAGCCCTGGCAAGACTAGATAAGATATATCCAAATACCAGCCCAAAATGTTGGAAGTGTCAATGAGTTGATGGTACCTTTTATCACATGTGGTGGCTATGCCCCAAGGCCAGGACTTATTGGACCAAAACTAAAGATTGGATACAAGTAATCACTGGACATCAAATTGAATTCAAGTCAGAACTCTATTTATTGGGGATAATTAAAAATCAATATCCGAAAAAGATACAATATATAATGTTACACATTCTAACAGCGGCCAGAATAGCTTAGCGCAAATGTGGAAAGGGCCCAAAGTTCCAATGGAAGAATTAGTATTACAAAAAATAGCAGATTGTGCAGAAATGGATATGCTCACACTAAAAATGAAGGAAAAAGAAGAATCTGATTATTACTCAATTTGGCATAAATGGTACGAGTGGTTAGAAAAGAGAGATAAAGATTGAAAAAGGAAGATTACACATTGGAATTCCTAAAAGAGTGATACATAGGTATATAGTTATGTACAGTAGATAAAATTAGATATTACTGATAAATATAAGTAAAGATAATTATTATTAGTGATATGTACGAATAATGATAGAAATATAAGACAATATTGTATGTTGATGCAAAATGCTGTTGAAAATGTAACTATGATTTGTACTGATGGATAATAATAAAAATCATTATTAAAAAAAAAATCTTCTCCGTGAAGGTCTATCCCTGACTTGTTCTTTCATGACTCCCAGCTGTGGAATCATTTCCACTGTAACTAAGTCTGTCTACCTTGGTGATGGTTGTTTTCTTCTTTTTCTTCCACCTTTCCCAACACTAGAATCTTCTGCAGAAATTAGTTCTTTACATAATGTGTCTGAAGAAATATTCTGATCATGGTAATTTATGCCTTGAGTTTGGATTAATCTGGTTGATAATCAGCTGGTTTTCTTCGCTATCCACAGGATTTTCAGGATTCTTCTCCAACACCAAATTCAAAGATGTCAATATTCTTTCTATCCTGCTTCTTTAGAGTCCACATTTTGCTTCTATGGAGTGTTACAGGGAATACCATGGCTTGCATAATTCAGATCTTTGTAGTTATAGAATCATCATTGCATTTGGATATCTTTCCAAAGTCTTCATGATTACTTTAACAAGTGCTGATCTGAGTCTTATTTCTTAACTGTTAATAGTCAATCCTAAAGGACAGATATTATCTACCCCTTTGATATTTTCATTATCAATTTTAAGATTGGTTGTTACCTGTTATCATTACAGATAGTCCTTGAGTTATGACTATAATGGAGACTGCCCTTTATGGTTGTAACACATCATGGTTGTAAAATGGGTCAGTCACGTGACCAACTCAATTTTACAATGTCATTGAGTAAATGCCACAGTCATAAGTGGAAATGCCATGGTAATTAAACGAACCTGTTGCTCACTATGGCAATGTCAGCTCTGAAGTAGCCCTGACTCAGGACATTTTGAAGGCTTCAGAATTGCCACAGTGTGAAGAAGGGATAGGGAGGGGGGACATAGTTAGATGGGAGTTTTAGCCAAAACAAAATAGTTTCCTGTGGGAATCAAGGACATTCCAACAGGTGGTTGGGGAGAAGAGGAATCCGGTGACCAACTGACCAGCCAGCACCTCAATTGGACAATATGACTGATCATTTGAGGAAAGGGGGAACTTTCACTTTTTAACCAGGTGAAAACCCGCAGGAACTTTCAGAGTCGGTTTTCACCAGTTTGTGCCAATATGGTATCTCCAATAAAATTGTTCTTTGAGGAACTTGCCTCTGTCGGAGTTCTGCTTTCTATGGTGTTATTACTTGGAACCCTGACATTAAACCAACTTTGCCTAACTCTCCACCCCAACCAGAGTTGCTTTCTGGAGTCCTGAGCCCTGTCTGCTCACCCAGTCGACCGAGGGAGCAGGAAAACTCAGGGAAGTTTGCAGGCATGGACAAGCAAGGGGATGAAGACTTACAGACCACCACATAGAGGCAGCGGGTGGCGGAAGTGATTGCAGAAATTGCCCAGCAAGTTGGGACCTGGTCGAAGGTCTATACTGAGTGGCTTGTCACTGCGGCACTGGCTGGTAAGTGAAGCCATCTGCCCATTCGCCATCTAATGGAGATTGATAGCACTTAAGGCTGGGGCACAAGAGGTGGAAGCCATCATAGACATGGGCTACACCCACTACCTGATCAGCCTACCCACAGTTCTAAAGTTAGGGATCAGAATGAAAACATTGACCTGACCCATAAGCCACGCTTATTGCTGAACCTGTACAGTTAGAAATGGGCTGGACTGGGAGCTCAATCATTTTGCAATGGTGCCAAAAATGACCGAAGCAGTGATTCTAGGTCTGGCCTGGCTGGATAAATGGCATCCCATTTATCCNATAAATGGCATCCCATTTATCCAGCCAGGCCAAGGGAAAGGGGCGACCAGAAGCTGAGACTGGGAGTAAGCCATATCCCTCCTCCCTGTGAGGAGAGCTGTCCAGTGGCTGAACAGCACTAAGTGAAGCAAGAGAGCTACAGCTACCTCCGAGCTGCTCGCAGGCACAAGTTCCTAAGGAATACCGGGACCTAATGGGATATTTAGCTAAGAGAAGTGTAAAATCCTATCTCCCCACTTCCCCATGGACTGTGCTAGAGAAATCATACCCTGGCGAAACTACCCAAGCCAAAGATGTACTCCATGACCCCTAAAGAGATCAGGGAGCTAAGAGAATACATCAAAACAAAACTAGCCCAAGGATTCATACAATCGGCCAAATCCAGGGTGGCTGCCCTGTCCTCTTTAAAGAAAAGATGGGTCAATGAAGCTGTGCATACATTTTAGAGGAATAAACCCAATTTGCTTGGAAAATACCTACCACTCCCCCTCATGAAGGACCTGTTAGCCCACCTAGCAAAAGGAAAGGTATTCTCACAGCTAGACCTACGAGAGGGGTACTATCAGGTATGAATCAGAGAAGGAGATGAATGGAAGACAGCCTTCAACTGCTCCTTGGGCAGCTTTCAATTTAAAGTGATGCCATTCAGTCTCCAAGGAACCGCCATGGTATTTATGCAGCTAATTAATCAGGTGTTGCATGAGCACCTGTATAAAGGGGACCTTGTATATTTAGATGACATTCTCATCTTCACTGAAACCCTAGAGCCGTCATGGTGAACCTATGGCATGTGTGCCCTCTCTGTGGGCATGCACGCCATTGCCCCAGCCCAGCTCCAATCATGTTTCTCCATCGCATTTCACTCAATCAATTCCAACTTCTCACGAAAGAAAAAGATCTCACAAAGTTGGAATTGATTGAGTGAACTTTTTCATTCACACTCTTCCCAATGGGGAAAGTGGGGTCGCATCCTCTCCTGAAGCCCATTATGATGCAGAGCCACAATGCGACCCATGCGACTCTTTCACCTCTGCTGCGGCTCCCTGTGGCCCTGTCATGGTAGAGGGATGAAGCAGCTGTTGCCCTGTTGCAGCAGTGGCAATGGCTGGAGCCTTAGTGTGGGAGTGAAGTGCCCCTGTACTTGTTTTGCAGGGCAACAGGATTCTGCCTTCATTGTGGAATTTGCTGTTGTCACCAGCAAAGAGGGCTGGGAGAGAATGGCAGGGGCAGATCTTGTGGGGTGGGGACCATCCCCCAAGCCTTGCCTTCCTCCTTCCTCATCAGTGGGGGCCAAGAGAAAGGAGTGGCATGGGGAAGTGCTCCCCTCCCCCACTGAATGCTGAGCACAAAAGCCCAGTGGGAGGAGATGGCTGGCCCAGCAAAAGCACCCCCATTGGTGAGTCAGATGGTGGTGAGGCCTGGTGCGGTTCTCACAGCAGGACACTCTTTGGCACCTCCAGATGTGAGCTGCCACTTTTGAAATGTGCCATGCCTTTGAGGAAGCTGGGCGGCGATGGCTGGGGCCATGGGGGGTGGCAACGGAGGCATCAGGGCTGCTCCTCTCTTCTCAGCAAGCCAGGCCTGGAGCAGCATGGAGAGCTGCAGAATGAGAACCCATAAAGTGCAAGCCGATAAGCATCGGGCTCCTCAGAGCCCATTCCAAATGGATGTAAGGTTTACCTCTCTACTTGAGGCTAAAGCTCCTGTGTAAGAAGTTAAGACCAAAGTTCAAAGGGCCCTTCCCCATAGTGAAAGTAATTAACCCTGTAACAGTACAGCTTAAACTTCCCCACCTGCTGGGGAAAGTGCATTCACTTTTTCACATTAGCTTGTTAAAGCCAGAGGTAGGTTTCCAGCTCAGGCCAGTAGATTGGGCAGCCCCAAAACTGATTATAGTGCAAGGGAAGACTCATTATGAGATCAAGAGAATTTTGGATTCCAGACTGCACAAGGGGAAATTGCAGTACCTAGTATAGTGGAAGGATTACCTGGGATGTAAAAGCAGACAGGTTGGTTAAGCAGTTCCACAAGAAGTACCCTCAAAAGCCAAAAGGACCTCCAAGGGGAGAAGAGAGTGGTGAGTGAACACTAATTAACCTCCATGTGGTTTCTTTTCTTTTTCAGGAACTTCTCTTCTCTTAAGGGCGTCCAATTGTCAACTCTGAAGTGAATCTGATTGTGGCCATTTTGGAGGCTTCAGAGTTCCCACAGTGCGAAGAAGGGATAGAGAGGGGGTTTGTAGCCAAAACAGAATAATTTCCTGTGGGAATCAAGGACATTCCAACAGGTGGCTGGGGAAGAGGAGGAGTCCGGTTGCCAATTGATCAGCCAGCACCTCAATTGGACATTGTGACTGATCATTTGAGGAAAGGGATCAGGTGAAAACTGTGGGAACCTTCAGAGTTGGTTTTCACCAGTTTGTGCCAATATGATATCTCCAATAAAATTGTTCTTTGAGGAACTTGCCTGCCTCAGAGCTGCTTTCTATGGAGTTATTATTCAAAACCTGACAGGCACAATTTGCAGAAAACAAGAGCCAATTTTCAAAACTATCATAAAAACTGGCTGTTTTGTTGAGCACTAAAAGTGCAATCACCTGGAGGGGGCGGGGCTGATGTCATGGCAACACAACGTGCCTCAGAGAGCTCTGTGGGGACCATCAATATCCAGCTGTCAGAAGGGTCCTAACAGACCCAAATTGCCTGAAAGAGGCGAGGATCATAGAGAGCACACTCCATCAATCGCAGGGAGCCTGCAAACTCCCTGGTCGGTCAGGAGAAGGTTCTCCAATCTGGCAGCAGAGAAGACAGCCATTGTGAGCTGTTCTGAAGCTGTGGCAGCCACCAGGAAAAAAGTGAAAGCAGGAGACAGTGTGATCTACCTGGGTGAGATATCTTTGAATTGAACTGAATATTGAGAAGAAAGAGCCCCCTGAAATATAATTAAGGGGGAGTGAGGCCTAAAAAAGGAGGTGGATTTGTTTTGCTTTCCACTTCTGGAAGAAAAGCTGTGAGGAGAGCTGTTAAGAGCCATAATTAGAACAGGAAATTGCCTAAAGGACTTACTGAAAGAATTTATTTAAGAAGCTGGATGAGTATTTCAAATAGAATAGAATACCAACCTAGAACTTTTGGATAACATAAAAGACTATATGGAACTTTGTTTTAAATATATTTAGTATTTTACTATTTCACTTTGCAACTTGAAAACTTTCACTGGGTGTACAGCATATAAAAAGGGAAAGAAGGGCAACAGTGCCATCTAAAGGCAGAAGTGAAAATTGAAGGGGAAAGTATACTGTTTAATAAATATAGCCTTGACACCTGAGAACAAAATTCAGGAGCAGTTTTGACTGAAGAATTGAAATAAAGAGCAGAACACTGAGGCTTTGTTTTCAAGAAAAATATGTAGCTCTTGGAACTTAAATGAAAGTCAACAGATAAAGTCAACAGAAGCTGAATATTTCGCTTCTGCTTCAATCTTTTTTCCTTTTTTGTTTCCTTTTTTTGCTCTGTGAACTCTCCCTTTGGATGTAAATCTGCTGGTGGTGGAATTTTTGGGTGTGGTGGGCCTATTTGGATTATAAATTATTGTTATATTAACTCTTTTCCTATGTGAAAATGGATTAGGGTTTGAAGAATCTGAAGTAAAAAAAAGCTTTAAAGAGTGACAAGGCGGGTTTTGGATTATAGCTCCTTGGGATAACAATGGAAATAATTTTCAACCGCTGGGGATTATAAATACTGAAATATTTTAAAAGAAAACAACATCTGCACCATCCTCAGCATCTTCTTCAGCAGCCTCCAGCCCTATGGGCCAAAGAACTTTGGATGCTCTACTTCAGCAAGAAAAAGCAAGCAGAATTTAAAAATATGATACAAGCACTCCATGAGGATATGAAAGAAAGAATGGAGAAAATGGAAGGGAGAATAGAAAAGGAAAAAGAGAAAACAGAAGGGAAAATAGAGATGATGGGAAAAAATGAATGATGTATACAAATGATGGCAAAAAATGAACAATGTATACAAAAAATAGAAGAGAGCCGAATTAACAGAAAAAAGAGTGAGATAACTTGACTATAGATTGACACAAGCAGATAGGAGCAAAGAAAGGACAATTATAGCATTAGAAATGGATAAGGCAGATTTTTATTTGAGATTTCAAAATGTGGAAGAAGAAAAGGGAGAAAATCTAGCGGAGATAATGGCAGAGCTGTTGGCAGGGGCCCTGGAGGTAACTAGGGTAAAACATCTTGAAAGAGATGGATGAACTGTTTAGAGTACATACTAGATATGCAATGAGAAACAAGCTCCCCAGAGAGGTTCACGTGAGGTTTACAAAAAAAGCAATAAAAACAGAGATCAGGCAGAGAGTGAGATATGATCCCTTAAAATATAAAGGAAAAGAGATAGTGGTCCTAAAACAAATTCCAAGAAGAGTTAGAGATCTAAGGAAGGAATATCAGTTTTTGACAAAAACTTTAATTAAAAATGCAGTGAACTTTAGATGGCTGATACCAGAGGGAATATTGGTAAGAGACATAGACTAGACTCAATAGAGAAGGCAGAACAATTTTATGATCATTACTTGGGACCACAGGAGGAAGAGAGATTGAGGGAGGAAAAGGAGCTAAGAAGAAACTGCACAAGAGAAGGAAATACAACAAAAAGAGGTTGAAAGAGATTTGGAGGAAAGAACCATAAGAGAAGGAGCAAGGGCCAAAGAACCAAAAGAGGCAAGGATAATTAGAACAGCAAATCCTATCTATAAGTAAAAACATGGAAGAAGAAACAAAATTGCTGTCAATTAATATAAATGGACTGAACTCTGGAAAAGAATTTTTAGTAAACTAGAAAAACTAAAACTGGATATAATTTGTCTACAAGAAATTCATATTAAAAAACAATATAAGAAGATATTGGAACATCCTAAAATTGGGAAGTTGTATGCTTCACTGGCACAACAAAGTAAGAGAGGAATAGCAATGTATGTAACAGAGAGAATAGACACTAAACAAATCTTCATAGATGAAGAAGGAAGAATCTTTATGGTGGAGATAATGTTGAATGGCAAGCAGGTATTGTTGGTAGCAGTATATGCACTGAATAGTGATCAAGAAGATTTTTATGATAAATTACATAAGAAGATAATAAAATTGGAGTATCAAAAGATATGCATAGTAGGAGATTTTAATGCAATCGTCGGCTCAAAACTGGACTATAAAATTAGGAAAACAAATAAGAAACCTATGGAAATACTTTAAAATGGTGGAAGAACTAATCATTCAAGATCTATGGAGAGAGACCTATCCAGAGAAAGAAAATACTAATTTTATTCAAATACACACATGTCCTGGTCTAGAATAAATATGATGTGGCTATCAACAGAGCTAAGATCCAACATACAAGAGGTAAATATTGAAACAAACATATGGGCAGATCACAATCCAATTAAAGCTATATGGAAAGGACAAAAGAAGAAATTGAGATGGACAATGAATCAAACAATATCAAAAGAAAAAGAATATAGTCAGTTTATGAAAAAAGAATTAGATTTTTTCTTTAAAGAAAACAGAAAAGAAACTTCACTACAAAAATTATGGGATACCGTGAAGGCAGGAGTGGGATTCTACTGGTTTGCACTGGTTGGTAGAACTGGTTGTTACAATTCCTCGTAGTTCGGAGAACCGGTAAAACGGGCTTCTGGCTGGCCTCACCCCCTCCGCCTGCTCCTCTGCTCCCTGCCCAGTCAGTCCTTATTGCACATGCGCGACATTGCATGCATGCACAACAATTACTGATGACATTCTCCCCCAGCCCACCCCACCCAGTCACTCCTTATAGCGCATGTGCGCTACATTGCTTCCCACATTTTCCCGCCTGCCGCCATCGCTTCCAGCAGCAGAAGCCAGCCAGCCAGCCTTCCACCATCTGATCT
>AZIM01006730.1:3275-20926 GCA_000516915.1 Ophiophagus hannah | reverse complement strand
CTCCTAGAAGAATGAAATATTTTGAGGATTATTAAAAAGGCAAGAAATTATATTTCCCTAAATGACAAAATGGAGAAACATGTTTTTTTAGAGGCAGGAAGCAGACTCAGTCTTTCTTAGTATCCTCCCCCCCAGCAGATATTTTGTGCCCATTAAGAAAGACTGGTCCGTCCTAACTACAAAACAAAAGACCTTCAGCTCCAGGATGATGGGATTAAGAACAGGACATGAGCCTTCGGGAGATAATAGGATTAACCCACTACCATTTAGCAGAAGACACAGAACTCACTACATTGCACAATCTCCTATGGGTATTTCAGACATTGCACAACCACCCCCTAGCAGCATCTCTGAAACTGTATAAAAATCCATGTACTGCCCAACCAGGTGGTCAGCTGCCCAGAACCACAAACCCATGTGGTTCTGCTTCGTCATTAAACCATCTTTCCAATCAGCCTCCTTGTTTCCAGTGTCTTTCTCCCAGCTTGGAACTGAACCAGATGGATAGTTTTTCCAACAGTATCTTCCCCATTAGTCTTTAAAATTAGTTTGTTTGTGTGGTGGTGGTGGTGAAACATGACTTTAACATCGGCCCAGCTTCCTGTGGCTTCACTGTGTCTTAGGGATAGGCTAAGACTCAGGTGACAACAGTATGGGGATATACAGTACAGGACAAAGACACAACCAAGGGATTTTGGCCATGGGAAAAGGCAAATGCTGCTGGTTCCCTACTGTTGCTATTAAAGAAATGAGCTCAATTTGGACTTCCTGCATACTTTGTCCTCTATGGGAAGGTCCTTAATGACCTCTTGTGAGCCTTCCTTCTTCAGCACTCTGCAAGCCCTTGAAGCATAAGTGAGTTATTGTGCCAGCAGTGGAAGAGGGAGCAGATCCATGATGCAAGGAATGCAGGAACAGGGCGGGATGGGGGATGTATTCAGGAAAGCATATTCAACCTACTGGAGTGCCTGCTAAAGTCATCCCTGACCAGTCCTCCCTTGCTAACACTTTCCAGAAGTCTTGTGTATATTTAAAGTTGCATCATTTCCCAAAACGGCCCACTACCTTCCTGCTGTTTAATGCAAAGAAATGGATTTGTGCTGTATTTATTTTGAACTTTTTTCTCTTTGTTGGTTATGATGCCATCCAGAAAGAATTTAACCAGAGGGTTCTGTCCACTTTATTTTTCATGGTTTTTTTTAGTAGGTACCGTACTACAATTGAGAGCTGTGTGCAGCTGACACATTTGTGCCTAGGGAGGGGGAAAAATCCATATTTTTGCTTTACTCTTTAGGCAATTACTTGGACTGTGTTTACAGAGATTGTTAGTGACTCTTAAAATGTTGTAGTTGATAGGATCCCTGTTCATAGCCTACTTCTAAGATCTGAATCACTCTATAGAGGTTGGATCACAACATAATAACCTAATCTGATTGAGGATGAGAGAAACTGAGAATTCAATGCTAAAATTTACATATTGTGCCAAACAAACACTCAACCAATCGGCTTAGTAACTATTAAATTAACTAGCCATCATGGTTTATTCCATAAAATATGGCAAAAGAGCCATGGTGGAGCAGTGGTTAGATGCAATATCACAGGCTAATTCTGCCGACTGATAGCAGTTTGATCCTGACAAACTCAAGATTGATTCAGTCTTCCATCCTTCCAAGGCTGATAAAAGAGGGACCCAAATTGTTGGGGGGCAATATGTCTGTAAACCACTTAGAGAGGGCTGTAAAGCACTAGGAAGTGGTATATAAGTCTAAGTACTATTGCTATTGCTAATGCTAATGCTAAATCAGTCCAGCCTTAGAGCCATGTGTTAAAAGGCATGAAATGTAATGCAAGAAGTGGGGGAAGAGGATATCAGGGTTGAATGCTTCATAGACTTACATGTTCACCTCTTCTGTTTTGGGTCAAGAGTACCTTCATGGTTGGGATAGAGTTGGTAGAATTTAGCTTCACTGTGGCTGTTTTGAACCGTGATATCATGGGGTAATTTTCTTCCAAAAAACAAAAACAAGTAAATGACTCACAAATGACTTTTGACTTTATTTCAAAAGCTCCCTGCAGATCATCAATCCAGACTCCTTGGCAGCCAACTGGTCAGTGGGCAGATCAAGAGAAGGGGGAAATGGGATCTGTTGAAAGAGAGACAATGAACTAGGAGGGTCACAGAGTGAAAGAGAGCCTCCTCTTTTTTTGGCACTGGGTTCTGCCCAACACTGGCAATCATTGTGATCACCCGGGAGATTGCCCACAAAAGAATCCAGTTCTCAACAACAACAACAAAGTGGTTTCCTTCTTTTGGTGTATGTTGTTCACAGGCAACCAGAGTAGACTAGGAGCCTAGTTTTAGACATATTTGGGAGCCTGTAATGATTGAAACCCAACTGCATTTGATTTAAAAAACATTTTTTTAAAAAAATGTAAAACTCCATCATACCTATAATCCAGAAGTGGTATTCAGGTTCTGACCAGTTCTGGAGATCCGGTAGTGGAAATTTTGAGTAACTTAAAGTAGTATTTTGAGAACCGGTAAATGCCACCTCTGACTGGCCCTGCCCCCATCTATTCTCCGCTTCCCCAGTTCCAGCTGATCACTGGGTCTTCTTTTGTTGCCCTGCACNNNAGAAAGGAGCTGGAAAGCAGGTTAGTGGGTGGGGAGGGAATGAGATTTTGCAGTATCCTTCCCCCAGGAGTGGGGAGAGAATGGAGATTTTGCAGTAGCCTTCCCCTGCCATACCCACCAAGTCAAGCCCACTAAGCCAAGCCAGGCCCACCAAGTCACGCCCACAGAACTGGTAGTAAAAAAAAAATTGAATCCCATCACTGCTATAATCTCATCACAATGGAAAAGTTATGATAATTAACAGCAGGTGAATCAAAAAAGTTAGGGTTTCTAGTTTAAAGTTTCAGTTTGTTCACTGAACCTATATCTGTCTTTAAAAAAAATAATCCCAAAACCAACTGACAAACCATTATGTCTTTTCACAAATGGAGATTGGGCTGGGAACATTTTGTTGTTGACAACTTTGTTCTCTGAGTAACTGAACATTCTGTGTCTTCACACCAGATCAGCCAATCGGGACCAGAGCATTACCCATGTGAAGAAAATACAATACAGGCTCTCAATCAAGAGATGGGATGACATAGTTCTTTGCTCAGAGAAGGCAGTTCTATAACCATGCGTCTCTTTCCCGTAACAGAGTCATTGCAGCTCTGAGGAAATTCCATGGAATTTCTCACAGTTCCATCCCATTGGCGCAGTGGAAAATCAGTGGGCGTTTAAAGGGGTAAACGCTGGGTCATAGATGAACAGGGTAAAGGTCCCAAGGCCTCTGTTTCTAGACAATTTCCCCATTCTGGCTTGAGAACTCCTTTTTTCTTTTTTGCTTTTTGTACTATAGCAGAAATGCTGGCATTTCTCAGTCAGGAATCATTATGCTGATTGGCCGGGCAATTTGCACTGGTGAATACAAAATACAAAAAATATATATACAGAATACAAAAAAATCCTTTGTTCTTGATGACAAGACATTCTAGAGGATGGGGTTTTCATGGCTCCTGGCCAGATTATCCATAAGCTCTACCAGAATTTTGCAGGCTATTGGCTGCATGTTCAAGGGTTCTACCTTTTTTATATAAACAAATCCTAAATCCTAAAGCCCAGATTCTGTTTTCCTTTACTGCTAATGGTTGAGCCTAAAAGGCAGACATTGTCTACCATTTCTATATCTTCATTGCCAATTCTGATTCTTCTACCTGTTGTCATTAGTTTGGTCTTCTTTATGCTTAATTTTGTCCTATTTTTCACTGTGCTCTTTACTACTTTAGGGCTTCCAGATCCTTTGTATATTCAGCTATCAGAATGGTGTCATCAGGGTAGCACAAGTGATTGATATTCCTTCCTCCAATTTTAAAACTACACACATCTTCTTCTAATCTAGCTTCCCTTTGCGTATGTGTGTATGTGTCTGTGTATGTGTATGTCTGTGTTTGTGTGTGTGTGTATTCAGCATATAGGTTGAATGAATAAGGGGACAGTATACAGTCTAGTCACAATTCCCTGGCACCAATCTGTTTCACCAAGTTCCGTCCATATTGTGGCTTCCTGACTGTATATGTTTCTCATGAAGACAATGAGATCTTCTGGGATTCTCATTTTTCTGACCACTTTCCACAGTTTGACATGAAAGGTTTTTCTGTAATTGATGAAGCACATACTGACTTTTTTTTTACATTCTTCAGCTTTCTAATTATTCAACATGCATCAGTAATAATGTCTCATATTCCTCAGCCTTTCTAAAACCAGCTTTAACATCTTTTTCCATCCAGAACCTTAATCTGTGTTGGATGATCCTAAACATTATTTTATTAGTACAGAATGTGAAATTAAGGATGTTGTACATTTGTTTGTACACTCTGTTGAGCCTCTTTTTTTGGTATTGGAATGTAGGGTGACCTCATCCAATCAGTTGGCCATTGTGTTATTCTTCAGATTTGGTTAGAACCTTGATTTATTCTTCTTCAGTTGATCATCATATTTTAGAGGGTATTCCATTAGTTCCTAATAACCAGAGTGCTGGGAGAAGGAAGAAAGCGTGCTCCAGGAGGGTGGGCAGGCAGGTGGGCGGATGTCCCGGGACTGCTGCACATGCGCACTGCATGTNNNCTGGGACTGCTGCACATGCGCACTGCATGTGTATCGGCTGCACATGTAGTGCGAATGTGCAGCAGCCATGGGACATCTGCCTGAACTGTGCCGTGGCTGCCACATGGTAGGGAAAACTAGGAGAGTGACTGGGGCAAGTGAGCGACCGGGCGACCGGGTTGGGGGCATGGCTAGCCAGTGGGTCACCACCGGTTCAGAGACCCACGCCAAATCACCACTACTGGTTCACCCGAAGCAGTACGAACCGGTTGAATACCACCTCTGTCATGCTTTCTACATTCCATGTTCCTACTGTAATTCTACCTTTCAGCTTTGGATCTGTTTTTCCTGTATGGCAACATCAGAAACTAGATGCCTCAAAAGTTTTAATCTAGCACATGATTAGTACTCCAAAAGATCCTCAGCTCTGTTTTGCTATGTTGACTGCCATCTGACCTGAGGGGCCCACCATCTGGCACTATATTGTCAATCATTTTATATCTACTACCCATGTGGTTCTCTTGGTAAAAATACAGGAGTGGTTTGCTGTCTCCTACACAGTAGCAATTGATGCCTTTGCTTTTGTCACTAAAGTGATCATTTGCCCCTGGCATCTTCCTATCTTGCTGCTACCCAATCTAATGCCTGCTTACTTTAACTGGGCAGCTGAGATGACCTTCACACCTTGGATACATTGGAGTATATTTCAAATCCCTCCCAGAAACAACCCCGCCAACACCATGATGAGATAGCACAGCAGGACTTGCTGGGAGGGGGGGCAATTACAACATAGAGCAGCGGCCCCCAACCTTTCTGGCTTGGCAGCCTGGGGAGGGGAGCAGAGATGGATCTGTGAGTGACAGGCATGCGTGGGCAAGCGCTCACACCTTCATTTGTATGAGCAGTAGGCGCACATGCCTGATGCTCGTGCAAATGAAGTTTTGCATGTGAGCACGGGAGGGGAGCTTTGCATGCATGCTCCCCCACCTCTTTCCTGGCCCAGCTCTGAATGGGCCACAGCCCAGGGGGTTGGGGTGGGGACCCCTGACATAGAGCATAAATACAAATATGTGTGGCAAATCTCAACCACCTCACCTTTATCTCATTCCATTCTGCTTCAGTTGTTGTTATTTTCCTATTAGCTATTGTTATTCTTTATTACCAGGTATTTGTGACCCAAATGTGAAATATACCTGGTTTCCATAGCTCTGTTCAAGTTTTAATTTCACCACTATTATCTTATGTGAAGGTCACAACAATTATCATACCAGTCTTTAGTATGAACATGATAAAGGAATGTGAAATATTTGAGTGCTGAATGTTTCCTTTGCTGCTGATACCCCAACATGGTGATGAATAGTGGCTCACACTCACAAGATTCACGTCGAAACTTGCTTTTACCTGAGATGTGACATATTACAAATGGAGAGGAAAAATAAGGTAATGTGAGGTGTATTGTGCCTGCTGGGAAAGCGTCCCACTTTTTGAGTCAGTCTCTGGCTGGGACATTACATTGGCAACTCCTGTTTTTCCTCATTTGGCCCTTTTCTTGGCTAAAGTTGAAGACTGTCAGTGAAATGTTTCCGGGGTCTTCTAGAAACTTCTTAGACCTCAAGTACATTTGAAACATTTTGTTTTTACCATTATACATGTATAAAACCTGTATTAGTCAGAATCTTTATTTGTGGGGACAATTCTACTGCACAGCTAACAGACATCAAAGAATAACATGGAAGAAACTCTAAGATGACCTACTTGCAGCTCACTTCCCAATCGTTTCTATTACCCCTAGTGTAGGGTTCAACAGAAAGGGCCTGCTCTAGATCCCGTCTAATCCTGCCCTCTTTAATAAAGTTTCCATCTGGATGGCCCCACTCTGTTGGTGTTTTGAAGGGCATTGATACCCTGGCTCATCATCTAGGCCTTTGCCAAGTATGACTGAAGCCTTTTTTGGATTGTGTGTATCTCTTTAGTTGGGTCCCTTTGAGCACAAGCCATACAGACTTGCGCAAAATCAGCATTAGTGAATTCTGACAAATAGCTAAATCCATTTGCACAAATTGCCAAAGCTTATTCTCTTCCCCACTTCTCACCTTAGGAGTATCACTGTGTGCCATCAAGTCAGTGTTGACTCTTAGTGACCACATAGGTTTTCTCCATTAATCTAGAGTCATATTGCTTCAAATTCTCCATGAACTGATTTAAAGACACAAACCCAAGGCCTAGCAAGGTACAACTAGTAACTAGTTGCCCTGGGCAACCTGTGTGAAGCCACAGTATGAGGCAATGATGAGACAGAAAGTACTTTTCAAAAAAAAAAAAAAGCAGCTGAGACAATAAGAGACTCTTCAGCAGAATCAGCCTGAGGACATCCGTCATTAGATGAATACAATATTTTTGGCAAGCATTGGAGATTCTTTCCCAAAGCAGTAGGGAGCAGCACAGAGTTTCCATCCCCCACCTTGTGGAAAATGAAAGACTAATTTCATTTTCATTTGAAAGAATGCAGACTTAATTAAAGGAATAGAAAGCATATCAGTTACACTTGACCAAAATGCGAGACCGTTTCCAAATTTTATTCATAAAACAGCTCCTCAGTCTTAAGGGTCCGTTGCTTTCGAATATGTAGGACAAACAAAAATAGTAAAAAAAAATATTGCTGATTTAAAACAGATGGTTGGATATTTCTTTTTTTCCCAGCCGCCAGCAAGTTGAAGTCCACGTATCTTCAAACTGCTGAGGTTGAGAAACATTGCCCTACAAGAAAGATCCACATAATACCAAAAGCTAATTTACATGCAAACAATTCTTAACTTGAAACTGGTCATTTAACAACCATTCAAAATTAATAGAGGTCCAGAACAGATGCTTTACAACCCATAAAGTACTTCTGGCTCTCGTAAAATGTCATGCCAACCTCTCCAATATTGTGATTTCATTTCAGGTGCTTGACAGGCTCACCTTTATGACCAATGGCAGCATCCCACAGTCAGTTTACAGCAAACAAAAGAGAGAGAGAGACAGAAGATGCCCATTCAGAAGAATGGATTTGCATTTGTGATTGCAGCATTTGTTTAACAGTCCTGTATTCATTTAATGTCTGTAGTAAATCACTTAATGACCCCCACAAAATAAGCTGTAAAATCGGGTCTAGTCATGTGGATGCTTCAACTTATAACCATATCAACTTACAATCCCAATTGCAGTCATAACCAAAGACTACCTGTATACATTAATTAAGAGCCATTTAAAAATGGGTGTCAACTTAAAAATACTTCTTTGGTTTTTTAGTTGCCAGCAGAAAGGGAGTGGGGGAAAGTAGGTATGGATGTGTCTCATTGGAGAAGATACATCCAGGGGGTGGGGGGAAGACCAGGGTCAAGGGTGNGAGAATATACAGCCAGGGGGTGGGGGGAAGACCAGGGTCAAGGGTGAAATGAATGATGTGTCAGAGTCGGCTGCAACCGGGAAACGGCGACATGTCAAATCCTAATAAATCACTCTTTTTTACTCTGAGAGATGCCGCTAGAGACTTATGATTTGAATGGGGGTGCATGTCGGAGTCCTAACAATGGGTTTTGTCTACTTTGCACCTTCTTTTTCATGCTTTTTTTCAATAGGTACCGTACTACTATTCAGAGATGTGTGCAGCTGTCACATTTGTGCCTACAGAGGAAAAAAAATCCCATATTTTTGCTTTGCTGTTTAGGCAATAACTTGGACTGTGTTTTCACAGATGGTTAGTGACTCTTAAAATGGTAGCTAACAGGATCCCTGTTCATAGGCTCATCCTTCTAAGACAGGGGTGTCAAACTCAAATTCATTGAGGACCGCATCAGGGTTGTGTTTGACCTTGGGGAGGGGCAGAGTGTGTGTGGCCAGAGTGGGCGTGGCCAACTCGACATCACTCATGTCGGGAGCACCTGTGTGGTAAAAGAGCCGTGGTGGAGCAGTGGTTAGAATGCAGTATCACAGGCTAATTCTGTCGACTGCCAGAGGTTCAATCCTCACCGGCTCAAGGTTGACTCAGCTTTCCATCCTTCTAAGGTCGGTGAAATGAGGACCCAGATTGTTGGGGGCAATATGCCGACTGTGTAAACTGCTTAGAGAGGCCTGTAAAGCACTGTGAAGCAGTATATACATCTAAGTGCTATTGCTATTCATTTCTTATTATATTAAGAAATTACTTAACACTTATCAGTGAGCCAAAACTACCTAATATAGGAGACAAGATGTTTATGTTACCATACACTACTCCCCATCCCCAACAGTTTTCAGTAAAAAGTTGAAGTTAGAATCAAGAGATCTAGTTGGGTAAGCCCAACATGCCTTAAAAAAATCAGTAAATGATTGAAAAACAGCACTGTGAAATCAAAAGTGAATGGAGAAGACATCAAAATAAGTCAGCATGCTGAAAATTTTGTGGCCCTACAAACATCTGATTTGATTTACAGTTTTCTGACTTCAAAATTAGGTACTCTTTCCTAGGACTTGAAAAGAAAGAACAATTGCATTGGTAACAGGGAATGTTTTCATGTTATGATTAGTGACGTAGAAGCCAGTTCCTCCTGTCATCATTGGTGCTTGGGGTATGGGGTGCAGAGGACATTTCTGTGATATAATATCCTGTCCCACAAATAAGGCAAAGCAAGCCGAGTCATGTCCAGCCAGTTTCCTTTCTGCAATCAGTCTAAGCTGGGCACAGCGTCACAGCAATTATATCTTCATTCCTTTCCATCTGAGATAAAGTTCAGTCAATGGAAGCCTTATGCCCACAGCAACTGCATCTGAAATGGTTCCAAAAGATAAAGGAAGGGGGAATTTAGAAAGGACAGCTGTTCATTGCTAGTGTGAGTTTTACAAGTCATATGAGGTGGCTATTTGGGATTTATCTGATGAAAGGTGTACTTAATTATGAGCTATATTTATGCTGCTTTCCCCCAGCCCTTACCAGTGACCTTACCAGGAATAAATTGGGATCTTTGGTTGTGGATGTCATGAAAAAGCTGCAAATTGTTAGTTAGTTTTTATTTAATGCTGTTGTAGAAATCACTGCTACTGTGAAGTAAACTAGCCCAAATATCTTGACGTGGAAGGGGCAAGGGGCACTGTTCTGATTTTTTACATCTGTCAGCTAAGGAACTGGCCCTGAGCTCGCCCTTCATTCTGACACAAAAGCCTGATTCAAACTAACTTCTAAACAAGCTTTAGACCGCAACTTTCAATAATATTCTTTGCAATCGGTTTAGAATCCAAGCAGTACAGGTTGGATTGCAAGTTTCCTTTTGACTTATTCGGTGCAGTGAGGTTCAGCCAAGTAGAAAACAATTATGAATTCAACAGCATTATTTCCTATGTACACTGATTCAAAATTTCAGGGGAGTGCAGAGAAGAGCAAGTTGATTAGGGAACTGCAAAATCTTAAGAACAGTTGCAGGAACTATTATGTCTAGTCTAACAAAGAGAAGGGCTAGAGGTGACATGATAGCAGTGTGTCACTATCTAAGGGGCTGCTGCCACAGAGAAGAGAAGGTCAACCTCTTCTCCAGAGCATCTGAAGGCAGGACAAAAAGTAATGGATGGAAACTAATCAAGAAGGGAAACAGTTTAGAGCTAAGGAGAAATGTCCTGATAGTGAGAACAATTAATCAATGGGACAGCTTCCTTTCAGAAGTTGTGGGTGTTCCATCACTGGAGGTTTTTGAAAAGAGATTGGGCAGCCATTTGTCTCACATGGTAGGGTCTCCTGCTTTGAGCAATGGGTTGGATTAGAAGACCTCCAAGGATCCTTCCAACTCTGTTATTCTTTGCCCGTAAGCAAAGCTGTAACCATTTGGTGGCCACCAGAACAATGGCTGGTAAGTTCATATTGTCTGAAGGTTCCTGCCCATGCCACCCAATTGAGGAAGGATTTGTTTTTTTCCACAGAATAAATTCTCTGCCTTTTGGCAATAGGAACAAATATGCATATAGATCAAAGAGCTACTAGAGAGAGAATAAACCAGAATGAGGCAGAGATGTGAAAAGCTTTTTTCTGTGTCCTCCCATGAGGCTGACATTTGCATCACTAAGCAATGACATAACGGATGCTGCAAACAAACCCTCTTTATATTCTGGAAACTCTTAAGCTGTTTCTTCTTTATCTGGACAAGAATCAGCAGCTGGTGAAGGAAATTTGAATGCATTAATTTGCTCTAATTCCTGAAAGCACAAATAGCAACAGCATATAAAAAGACACATTAAGATTAATCATTGCTAATTTGTAGAGATTTAAATTTTGTTTTGAAGTATACTTAAGAAAAGAAAATCATGGCAGTATACAAATAGCACTACAATTATATTGCCTTTACTTTAAATTAAAAAGTCACTTTGCAACCAATTCTTGCACTTACAACACCTTTTGCAGGTCTGTAAAGGAAAGGAAAGCTAAAATAACATCATAAGCATGTTTCATTTAGTGACTGCTTCACTTAACAAATGAGTTGCTGGCTCCAATAGTGGTCACTAATGACAGCTACCTGTGTCCCATTGGTTTTTTTAAGTTGAATTGAGTGGCCGTAGAAATCTAATAAATAAATGTACTTTGATTCCATCTGATTCTATTTTTGAGGCAACTGACAGCTGTAATTGAAATCAAACAAAAACTTACAGTTCAATATCGAGGAAGTTTGTTTTAAAACAGTATGATTAAGTATTCTTTGTGATGCAGCTTTATACCTTGATCCAATATAATAATGGAATGTAGAAATTACAAATTTTATAGGGATTAAATGCTAAATATGAAGAGCTTCAAACTGAAAAAAACTATACTTTGGATCCAGCCAAAACCAAAATGGTAGCGTTGCAATTATTTTCATATTGATTTCTTTAGGTTTATATAATACTGAAAGGGGATAGCAATATTTCCATCAAGAAAGCTTCTAAATTATCTTTAGAGAAAGATTTTACACAAGGTAGTTACAGTGGTCAACTCAAAAGTTACAAATAATGAGCATTGTAAGAGCCGTTTTATCAAATGACAATCAGTAACAACAACAATTTTTATAACAAAATGTTCTTCGGGCCACCACTTCTTTTAAACTCTGCCACTTATGGGACTAGGAAGCATGCCTATTCAGTGGCCATCATTCCTGGGTCCTGAAAGAATATTCCCACCCCAATGTACAATAAGCCCCAATTTGTTCACTTTAAAAAAAAAGTTAAGACCTGGCCATGTATTTACATCCAGAAGAATGGAGTCCCATTTCGGTTATTTCATAATTGTGCTTCTGGATGTAAATACATGGCCAGGTCTTAACTTTTTTTTAAGTGAACAAATTGGGGCTTATTGTCACCATTTTGTATTTTATCTAGTGGATATGTTTTTAATGTTCTGTAAGTCTTTTGGTTTATAGTTGTATGCTGCCCAGAGTCACACTGTTTGAGTTGGCCAGCCCTATAAAATCCATTAAATAGATGAATAAATAAAACTACATCAGGCATCTCCAGAAATAGCATAAAGAGGTTTAGGAATACAGATCATATTTCTATAGGTCAATAATATTTCAACAGTGCAAGACTGAATGCCAGTAAGTTGTGTCTATAGCTAATCTACATGTATCATTCAAGTATGGGAAAAAGACTGAAAAAGAAAAAAGCAATAGGGATTTTGTGGGAATGATTGGAATAATGAAGGAAAAAAGACCAATGGTGGGTATAAGGCTCTTGAGGCATATGGGATGCTAAACATACTGTATAAACAGAATGCCAACTTGGATTCTGACAAATGCAAGCAAAAGTAAATGCAGGAAATAATATTCAGTGTGTTGTTAAATACCCCCACTTTTGAAATACATATTATAATTCTCACATATTTTCAGATGTTTCTTTGAAGTTGAGTACAATAGAAAGTATGTTCTATGAAATGTTACATGTCTCTTCAAAATGAAGAAATGAAAATAAATGAAGCACTAAACTCAATACAATAATCACTCTATGAATACAAAAGCCAATTCTGAATCTGAACTTTTTGAGATCACCTCCAAAAAAACAAATCAAATAGTCCTCTCTCTCCCATCACTCCCCACACCATCCCCTCTGGGTGCTACAGAATGAACAGTTGTAGTATTCAAAACAACTTTTACAATATAAACATTTTTGGGCCAACTGTCGTAGATTCTTTGGTCTGTGCAAAATAGGTTGGTACGTGCCTGTTTAAAAATATTTCCGCTTGCATCAATCTGACTTAATTCAGTCCTTTATGTATCACATCTAGCTTTGTACACAAATGCTCATGATTCAGACTCCATGGTTTATCTTAGGAGAGGACTTCAGAGAACTATGTCTGTGTTACAAGGCAGGATCCCCCTCCTGTGATCTGTAATCAGGATGACATTTAGGAGATAGCATCCCTAAACACAGAATAATACTCCAGTGGATAATTAGCAAACTTTATGGGAAACAGAGTAAAATGTTTTCCTAACTAATCTCTGTTTACATAACGAAGGAATAATACAGAGCAAGAGAAAACACATCACCTTCAGCTTCAGAAAATTAAGATGTGATTCGTTTTCTCTTCCTCAATTCTTCTGAAAATCCACAATTCTTCTCTTGAAATAGAAATGTTCACTTGCATCAATGGTTTCTCACTTTGGAGAGGATGTCAGAAAAGAAGGGAAAACTAGGAGGGATACATATATTCATATATAAACACAGTTGCAGAGAAGCACATATTAGAAGTAAACATTGATTGACAATTAATTTATCATCCTGAGCTCAGAGGCAGTTTTTGCTATCACACTTATATCTAGCTTCAGTGAATAAACCTAGGGGTTTTAGAGGAAGACAAGTTAGATTTTGCAAATGTGAACACTTACTGTTTAAGTTTTAAATCTGGCCCAATTCTCTCTGGGATTGAAGTTATTCACACTGGATAATCCTCCAGTGTATAATAAGCAAAACAGCCTCCCCCTTCTAACAGTTACAAATAATAACTCTTTTAGATTCTGGTCCAGAAATGCTAATGATATAAGCAGCAGTCCCCAACTTTTTGGGTTCCAGGGATCGGTTTCGTGGAAGACAATTTTTCCATGGACCGGGAGGGCAATGGTTTTAGTTTTGCTTGCTTATCTGCTGTTCATCTCCAGCTGTGGGGCCTAGTTCCTAACAGGCCATGGACAGACCAGTACCAGTCTATGACCCAAGGATTGGGGAACTCTAATGCAAGAAATGCTGGGATGTAATTGTGAATAGCTCATGACATACAGGGAAGGTTACATGTTCAAGTGCAGAAATATCCTCATGCAATATCTTGATTGTTTGTTATGCCATCATCATTTTTGATTCCTAGCAGCCACATGGATTTCCTGATGTTCCACCTCTAACTTGTTCTTTCAAGTCTCTCGATGTTACACCATTGCCATTATGACTGAGTCCATTCACCTTCCTGTGGCCATCCTCTTCTTCTCTTTCCTTTCCCAGGGAACTGGATCTTTGCATGTGTCCAAAGCAGTATAATGAGAACATTTAATGAGTCTGGTCATTTTGTGCCTTGAATGAGAACTCTGAATTGTTGTTTTTTTAAGTTGAAATATTGCATGAGAATATTGTTACTCCCCGCTCTCCTTGGTCTCATCACTCAGGTTTCTAGAAGTTTTTGAGCCACATTTATGCCAAAATTACCTCACTGTAACAAATCTGGATTTCCCATGTGGGAGTTTTTTCTTCCAATCAGGACAACCGATGAATCTGGTAATCCAAACCATAGTCGCTCTTGCCCAAATAACATAGCACGGATAAGCGATTTATAAACCAGGGGTAACCAACCTTGGCAACTTTAAGACTTGTGCTTTGTAGCTGCTTTACTTTCAAGACTATGGTTATTAATTTCAGGTGGTTATCCATTACCAGTGGGTTAAAACCAGTGGTGGGATTCAATTTTTTTTACTACCGGTTCTGTGGGCATGGCTTGTGGGCATAGCAGGGGAAGGATACTGTAANTCAGAACCTGTTGAATACCACCTCTGGTTAAATCTATGATTAACACATGCTGCTCATTTCTCCTCATCTGAGGCAAAATTCCAGTCCCTTTGAAAAGGAATGCTAACTTTTAAAACTCAACTCCTCTCTGCTTGCCAAAGGATAGATTTCTCTCTTGGTTGCACATTCTCTCTCTCTTTCTCTGTCTCTCACACACACACAGCCCTATGGAAACTGTATACCTGAGTCATTTTCTATTTTTGAATGGCTGGAGAGATTGCCCAGTATTCAAACACAAAGACTCTGGTAGGTCCATAATCAGGTATGCTATTCTGAAAGCCAATCTGTCATTAAGTACCTTTATAATCTCCAGAACAATCTTTTGCCAGACACTGCAAATATAATCATCGGTCATTGCAGTTGGGTTTCCTGCACAACTGATAAGGAATGAAGTCTGCCAATAAGATGAAAGCTGTGCCAGATGACTTGGGAAGGAGTCAATATTAACTTTCCTTGAATGCACACAGCAGTAAAATATGTGTCAACATGAGAGACCATTTTTTAAAATCTCTGTATCTGGGTGGATAAATGTCATATGCTTCAGAAAACTCCTAAACTCCTAAAAAAATATTCAGAAAAAAAATTACTTTCCTGTAAAAAATTATTTCCAGCTCGTCCTCAACTTACAACCACAACTGATCCCAAAATTTTGTGACTAAGCAAGGGAGTTTTGCCCCATTTTATGACCATTTTGGCCACAGCTGTTAAGCGAATTGCTGAAGTTGTTAAGTGAATCATGCAGTCCTTAAGCAAATCTGACTTCCCCCCTTTGACTTTGCTTGTCAGATGCTGGCTGGGAAAGTTACAAATGGGGATCCTATGGGCCCAGGACAGTACAGCTGTCATAAATAGATCCCAGTTGCCAAGCCCCCAAATTTTGATATATGACCATGAGGATATTACAATGGAAGTAAGAAAAAAAGCAAACCCTTGGCGCGCACGCAAAGTACGTGTTTGGCGTAGGCGCACACTCACTAAACTGGTTGTTACACTGATTGATTCACACCCCTGCTAGGACCTACAGGTTGATCACATGATTGAAGCCACCATCTTCACTTGATGTCCTTATTGCTGTCTTACCATAACTGTTGTTGCTTTTTTCTGTTACATAGGTCTCTCCGTCACTCTGCAGTAGTGCACAAAGTTTCATTGAAAGAGTTGTCTTCTGATATATTCACTTGTGATTTACTTAAAACAGCAGAAGCCAGGGAGGCTGTAGGCAAAGGAAGAGATGATGATATAATGAAAGCCAACACCTAACACTTAACCCTAAAGTAAATACAACAACCCCAGATCCCACTCATGGAATTAGTATAAATAGTTTTTTTCTTTAGAAAGGAATGCTGAAAGTATTCCCTTTTTTTACAATACTGAAAAGAATTAAAATTTTTGATCCCCTTATTTTTGCCCCCATGTGGTATTAAAGAATGGATTCTTAAATATATTGTACAGTATGTGAATCTGAAAATCTGAGATTTTCTGAGCTAATTTGTCCAACTCACATTTGCTTCTGAAAATTCCAACATATTGATAAAGTCAAGATTTATTAAGATGAACCATGATACTCGAAATCACAGACTGAAGTATTCTCTTAAATTTAACATTCAGTGGCTGTGCAGTCTGCTTTTTGTTTCATTGTACAATTAAGGCTGAAAAAAGTTGAGTGGGGCTGGAATATTTTTATGATGCTCCAATCTGTATTTCTGAGATCCTTAAATATTTAGCTTTATAGAGTCCCTGCTTTCATTTCTATTGGTTTTATTTTATTTATACAATTATATTCCAATACAAATACANTATACAATTATATTCCAATACAAATACAGTAATACAATCCGCTTAAAATATTTACAAATTAAACTCTAGACTTATAGTTACTTGTATTAGGCAAATTAAAACAAGTACAGTGCTGAAGTGATAGACAGATGGACTAATTATCTCTTTCTCTTGCTCAAACTGGAAAGTACAAGAAAATAATTAATTCATTTTGAGGCTCATGACATCTAGAACATATTGGTTTGATCCTACTTTAGAAAATCCAGTTTGTTGAAATGTTTGTTTCCTTGTTTTTTTTTTTTGAAAGTTGTTCTAATTATCATATAATCAGACATTCCGTCACTCTGGACTGTTCAAATTGCTCTCTCCAGCCATTGTACTGTATATGTTATCCTTTGAAGTTCTTCATTTATATACATTACCAAGCTTAACTATCTTGTTTTAGCAGCAATGCAAATCTTTGATGCCAGTCAAGCAACACTTTCATCTGACTTAAAATATGTTGAGCTTTCTTAAAAAAAGGGGGGGGGCTGGTTTAATAATTATATGACATAATTTGTCCTGTGACTGACAGCAGCACAGCAATAATTAAGAAATGAAGGTAATTAGTTTTATTCAGCTATCATGAATTATGCTTTCCACTGCCCACATGGATGGTGGCCTTGGAAGCTAAAAAGCTAAAAAGAAGAAAGAGAAGCTGCAAAGACCCTTTTTTCATTCAAGAATATATCTTCCAATATTTGAGGGGTGTCACAGAGAAGAGTCACCCTATTCTCCAAAGCACTTGTGGGTAAGTCAAAAATAGTGGATGGAAACTTATCGTGGAGAAATCCAACCTAAAACTAAAGAGAAATTTTCTGACAATTAGAACAATTAATCAATGGAATACCTTGCCTCCAAAAGTTGTGGGTGCTCCATCACTGGAGGTTTCCAAGAAGAGTTTGGATAGCCAATTGTCCAGAATGGTATAGGGTCTCTGCTTGAGCAGGAGGTTGGATTAAAAGACCTCCAAGCTGCCTTCCAATACTGTTATTCTGTTAAGGATCTCTCCACTGGAAGAAGGAATCAAGGGAATCATTTATGTTATAGCAGCACTGAACATCCAAAATATGCAAAGACTTAGAATATCAATAGGTATAACAGATAACAGATAATCAGAGTTGGTCATCTAGTCCAACCCCCCGCCCAAGCGGGAGACCCT
>AZIM01006729.1:0-10454 GCA_000516915.1 Ophiophagus hannah | reverse complement strand
TTAAAAAAATTGAATCCCACCCCTGCTTCCAACACTGTAATTCTGTTCTTTTATTCTGATTCATTTCTTTCTTTTTAAATATTTATTACAAATGCTCACCTATTGTTGAGTAATCCTTGCATGAAATTAAATTATTGATTTAGTTGTTTTGTATTCCTCCAAACTGCAGAAATTGCCATGCATAATTACTTTAATCTTATTCCTATACTCACAAGGCTATAAATAGAATGAAGAAAGTAGTTTGGAACATAAATTTTATCTCTTGACCTAGCACAGTAATTGCTCATCTCAGTTGAAGAAAACCACATTTTATAATTAAAATAAAAGCCATGACTGCCCAGTTTCGTTTCTTTATATTATCTAGAGAGAGGATAGTGAGTGGTTACAGGTATTTATATGATACTCAGATTTCACTCAAGAATTAAAAACTTGTATTTGAACGTAATTGTCCTTAAAAGTTATAGTCCTGTTCCAACTATTAAGCTTGTAAATTATATTTTATTGAATAGGATTGGATATGTTTAATTTTGACCTCTTATCTACTTCTGCAGTATCAGGTAGTGCATAAAAAGAGCATAACACATATACATTAATAAAATTAACACTATGCTTACATGGGAAAACTAAATAAATAATTGCATCATTGAATATATTGATTCAGGCCATATACATTTGGGACTGTAAAATAAACATAATAATAAAAGTTAGGGAGCTGAATTTTTTTTTAAAAAAATCTTTTTTCTACAAACATGTAAGTATGAGACATAAATTTCTGATTTTATGAACCTATCTTTATATTATCAGCCTAATTATTCTCTCTCACTTACATTTCTTCTTAAACTTTTTTGAAAGAAAAAAGAAAGGCCTTTTAAACAAATGTATTCAATACTCTTTGGTCCTTAATCCTACAAAGAATCCTACATAGTTTTAATTATGATCAAATCACTAGTAATAATTGGATAGCTTCCTCATCACTACAACAGACCCATTCTGTTGTAGAATTACTGCTAGGCACTAATACAAATTTTTGAACAACAATGCCCAGTTGTGATTGCCTAATTGTTAGTTGCCTGAAGGGAAGTTGTCAAGCATGGTACCCTGCTGCTTTATTCATATAACTCTGTTTTAGAAACACCACATAACTGGAATTGGTGGTTGTCTCATCCAGAAAATGTGGGAAGGATTAATGTGGCATATAAAACAAATCACTCTTGAGCTCAGCTGAGAAAGTGGGTATTAAAAGCACTCCAGTTGAAAGAGCTGTGGTGATATACAGGCAGCATATGTTGGACTGGTAAAGCTGCAGGGTGTTTGGAAAAGGCAATGGTCCATGGGTGTGAATTCTTTCAAGACCTCTTAAAGGCACCTGTGTTTTTTGAGCTAAACAAGGACCTGTTATAGATTAGATTCTGTGACATTTTTGTACTTTATCATTTGGTTGGCAATATTTCAAGGCTACTTATTTCCAATGCTGATACTAGCTGCAAGGACAATAAGCATCTAGAAGCTGAACTTTTAGATAGTTGTCATTTCTATTACTTTATTAGGTGGTCCTCAACTTAGGACCACAACTGAGCCCAAATTTTCCATTGCTAAACAAGGCAGTTGTTAAATGAATTGCAACCCATTTATGAGCCTCTTGCCACATTTGTTAAACAAATCACTGCTGTTGTTAAGTGAATCATGCAGTTGTTAAGAGAATCTGGCTTTGTTTGTCCAAAGCTGACTGGGAAGACTATGTGTGGCAATCACATGATGCTGGTATACTGCAATTCTCATAAATACATACCAATTGTCAAGTTTTGATCACATGACCATTGGGATGCTACAATGGTCATAAGTGAAAAAATAGTTATGAGTCACTTGCACTTTCAGTGCAACTTTGAATGTTCACTAAATGAATAGTTATAAGTCAAAGACTGCATTCATAATGTACTAAAGTAATGTCCTGAAAAGGATAGATGTTGGTATCTTCAGAAAAGAGCATTGCATGTTCAGTTTTTTCCTACAGATTTTTTACAATGTGCTTGTTAATGAATAGGTTTTTCATATTTCTGTCATGACACCAGAAGCCATGGAATTTGCCTTGTGATGTCACAATTCAGATGTATCATTTTCCACTTCTTGTTCCCCAATCTCTATTTGAAAAGAAATCTAGCCAAATAATTCTTTAGATAATTGATTTCACTGTCAATCTTAAAGTAGGAAATAAAATTAGTTGTAATTGTGGTGTAACTAATCACAAAATATCCATACTTCAAAACCACAAAACACTGGACTATAATTATCCCTTTTTTATTTAAAAAATGCCTATGTGGCCAGAGTAGAAAATGAGCAATACACTTCACATAAGTTTTATTTTATGTTATGTTACTGTGTTTTTTTAAATAAAATAAATATTTTTTTAAAAAAATAAATTAAATAGTTTTGAAAAACACTAAAGCATGATAAACTTATGGGTATAAAGAGATTTTTTGTTGGGCTGCTTTTGGTGCCATACTGGTTGACTTTGAACTTGGATGTTATGTTATTTATGTACTATGCAGTTGACGGTTATTGGTATCAGGTGAGGTGCTTCATTGTTCTTTCAATATATATGCATAAGAGTACAGCAACTTGGAAAATAAAATCATGAATGAAGAATTAGATCACTCTGTCTTAATAGTAGGAGTATTACTGATTGTTTCGAATCATGAATGATATAAGACATTTGACTAATTTGAAAAGCCTGTGTTTTGCTTGTCTATTGTAAAACAACAATTTAGAGAAAAAGCTGTAGACATAGTAAACCTTGCTCTATATTGAAGTGGGAAATGGGTGCAATAAAAAGAACAATACTTAATCTAGTTGTTATATTTTATTATTATGCAATTTAGCAATAACCTTTCCCCTCACTTACAGCTTACTTGCTAATAAATCTGTTCTATTTTCAAGTCATCATAATTGTATCTATCTCTGTTTTAGAATTAGGAAATGTATTAAACTTTGATGATGTTCAGGAAACAAATGTTTGGACTAATACGTGATTTTCAGCTTTCTATTTTAATTTCAACAGAATAATACAACATGTGTTTGTGCAAAATATACAATGTAATGAGCATTTACTATGAAGGCAAGTTAAGAATTTATATACCAGAACATAATTGCATTTAAAAATATCTTAATAAATAATATATTGTGGATAACAGGTTAAAAGTGCTAAACAAATATATTTGAATATCTCATTTGACTTTTTCATGGATTGCTCTTGTTTTTGTTACCCTCATAAATCACCAAACCGTTAAGCAGAGAAGTCATGGTTTTGTGATCAAAAATGTACTTAGCTAAGTTAAAACAATCATTCAAAATCCTGGGTGAATGTTGAATATTTTGGTTTCCTTTTTAGTTTCTGGTTCAATGCTACATACACTGCCTCCAACTGTAACCATGACTAAAAATATTATTTCACTTGTTTTAGCAATGACACCATTTGTTACTTTTCCTTTGCCAAAGGACTGGTAAGAGTTAAAATTAATCTACCCTTCTGACACTTCCACCAGAGAGAGGCATTGTAGCCAACACAACATGCAAAACAACATACAGTAAAATGAGGTCATTTCATGAACTGGCAAACAAAAATATCAGGATTAACTCTTTTAAGTTTTTCCATCCTTCCAAGATTTTGGAATAGAAATGCTAAAATTGGTAAATAATAGAAATCCTAAAATCGATAAATAATTCAAAAATGTTTGTTAGTTTTATATTTAACAAATAACAGGAAACAACAAAGAAGGAATTCATGTATTTCCTTTATCTGAAATTGAATCAGGATCAGGAAAAAAATTGTAAGTCTTTCCCAACTTCATACTTTTCACATGATTAAGACAGTTGTATATCAGCCTTTCTCAACCAACGCCTGACCAATTCTGGAAGTTGGAATCCCAGCAACAAAGAGGATTTCCTCAAGTTGGGGAAGACATCATTTGTCACTTTGATTAGTGATCTCACTACATGCCAGGAAAAACATGGGAGTTTCTAGGTCAACAATAGAGTTGCCAAAAACGCCTAGATGAGCTACTGGTATCAAATCTGTTCCTAATCAATTGCATGCTGCATGTGTAACTTGATATTGCTGAATTAGCCAGTGGCTCATCCTGATGTTGTTGACCACTCAGTAGGTGCTGCTTGCACAGTATTAATGTAGCATGTATTATGCTCCATAATGGAAGATAAAGCAAGCAGGGAAAGAAACAAATAAGTTGCTTTTTATTTTTGGGAATTGCTTATATAATTGGCTTTTATGTTCTTCATAATCTTCCTTCTGCTTTTCTTCTATTTTTACAGGTGCTCTCTAGGAACAGGAGAAAATCTAAATATGTGATCACTAGGACTTGAAAACAACTTGGTGGCATGTAATCAATCTCCAGGAGCAAGTTAAAAAAATATTTGTAGTGAACAAAATAAGTCAAGAAAGGTTGCTAAAGATCCTACTCAAAAGGATACTACTCTCAGAGTACTACATTTTTAGATTGAAACACTTAATGCAGCAATGTACAAATTAAGTGGAGCCAGAAACAGAGCTAATAGAATTTAAATAACCTAAGGAATCTAAGGAACCTAAGGACTCTAAACTAAAGTAACTCAAAGTAGCCTAAACTAAACCCTAATAGAACCATCAGAAGTGATAGAAAGGTAGAGAGAACATTTTAAAGAACTCTTCAATCTCTTAGGGAAGTATCACAAGGAAGCCATGTAAGACTACAAAACAATAGCACTAGAACCAGAATATTGATTGAAGAAGTAGCAAGAATTGTTAAAATTGTTAAAACACTGGGAATAGATGAAACAGAAATAATTCAAGTAACTACATGAGTACATAGAATATTTAATGCAGCATTAAAGCAGACACAACTAACTGTACCTATTGACTGTTAATGATGATAATAATAATATGTGGAAAAACAAAGGGAATAAAAAAAGAATGGATTCACTACCAAGGTATCTAATTCTTAGCCACGTAGGGAAAATGTATGCTAAGATAACAGAAATGTTATAGAATGACAATTAACAGAAAATAGATGAATTTTAGAAATGATGCAATATTTATGCTTAAACACTTAATAAAAAAGACTACTGAATATAATAAAAATCTCTTCATTGCATTTGTATAATAAGAGAAAGCATTTGATAGATTTGTTTGATGACCTGGGGCATGGCACAAAGGCAACACAATCAAACAAAGTAAGAAAAGTCCCTTTAATACCTCCAACTTTTCCCCCAACGTCCCGTTATCTTCGGCTGGAGAAAAAACTATCCCAAAAACAGTCTTTAAGTGGAGGAAATTCAGTCTGAAAACTAAATACATATAAACGTAAATAAAAATCCACACAAACCACGCTGNGAATTGCAGACTTCAAAGGCCAACAAAACAGACACAGTTGGGAAGGCGCCAGGAACTCAGTTAAGCCTCGACAATAAAAGATAACTCACGATTTGCTTCCAACAAGTTGCTCTGCTCAATCTCTCTTGTTAAACACTGTGCTCCCAGCCGCAGCTAATGAAGGGAATTAGGGCCCTTTCCTCCCCCGTAAGCCATGCAACTCACATTGCTCCCTTCTCTGTTCCTCCCTCTGTGCCCTAGGATGAAGAGGGGTGGCCTGGATTTTCCTCTGAATTCCCTCTGCCTTTCTCTACCTCTTCCCTGCTCTGCCCAGCCGGACTTTGCCCTACCCCAGTTTTTATCACTGCCACTGGAGCCACACTCCCACTCCCTGTCAGCTGCTCAGCCTCTCCCTCAGAATCAGATTTCGACAGGGGCATGACAGAGCTGATAGGAAATTTTGGCAAACAATGTCCCAGTATGGAGTAAGTAATCATCTAGTTGGATTATGCAAAAGTTTATACAGCAACTGCAAACCAATGTACATCAGAACCCTTTGTAAAAACATCTGGAGTAAAGCAATGTTGTGCCTTATCACCACTATTAATTATCACCTATATTTTGATGGAATGTGAAAAAGCTAAGCCTAGGAATGAAAATAATATCAATGAACTACTCTTTGCAGATGATCAGGAATCAATAGCAAGTACAGCTAAAGAACTGCAACAACATCTCATATCCTTAAATCAAGAATGTAAGGCAAATACTATGAGAATTAGTAAAGAAACATAGAATCAATTGTAATTGGAAGAAAAAAGAATATCCTAAACATTTAGAGAGAACAAGTGTCAGAGTTCAAATATTTAAGAACCACATTTACTGAACATGGAAAAATTGATGAAGAGATTAATATATGATGCAGTAAGACAAACAAGGATTGAGACAACTAACCCTATTCCTACAACATAAGGGAGTACTGCTAAGTACAGCAAAGCATCTCATACAAAGCATATCCATTCCCACCTTATGTAACAAGTGCCAAACATGAATACTTACATAAAGTATAACTTAAAATTAGTTATTACAGAAATGAGATGTTTTAGGAAAGCTGCTGTAGTGACTAGAAGGGATAAAAACAGGAATGATTATAAAAGAAAGAATTGGAATAGAATCAATATCAAACTACATACAAAGACAGCAAATAAAGTGGTTTGCCCATCTGGAGAGAATGTCTGGGGATTTCATACGATGTCAAGGCATACATAAAAAGAATAGAAGGTCAAAGAGCATGAGGCAGACCCAGAAGAAGATGGAAAGAGAACATCAAAGACATACTACAGCAGCATCAAATAACAATGGTTGGGACTGCAAGAAGTACAAGAACCAACACTTTGTATCTCCCTTGACACCCAAAGTGAGAAAAGAGGAAGTAAAGAAGAAGAAACAGAGTATTTGGTAACAGCTTTAACCTGCTTCATTTGGCAATATGCAAAACAAAGAAGTGTTGATGGCAAAAAGTAGAATATGAATGGCATACAAATATTGAAAATATTGATTCTAATGAAAAATATGTGGTATTTGGGTCTACTTGGACTAACATTTATGTTATTCCTCCTTATCAATATATCTTGGGGTCAAATTGCATGTTACTGTATATTAATCCTTATGAAGTCACTGAATACACAGACACATACATGTTGTTACTTTAGATAAATGCATGGGCTTTCACTCTGAACCTTGGAAGAAAGGTGTAAATATTTTAATCCAGCCATGTCATTCCTGAAATTTTCCTTGCAATGTAGGAATATCCAGCAGGAGAAAAGATGAAACTTGGAGAGAAAATAATAATAAGAGAAAATGTGAATCTACCTACATGTACCAATTGGAGATTTAATAATGCTTTTTTTTTCTCATTACCACCACTTCTGTTTGAAAGACCCCTGTTTTAAAACCAGAAAAAGCCATTATCATTTAGAGAAAATGGCAACCTGATGATCTCTGGACATTTTGGAATTCAGTTCTCATCAGTTTTAGGCACCAGAGCCAACAACATATTTTGGAGGTATTGCAATCCAAAATATAGAGAAGGCACCAAGCATAAATTTTAGTGATTTAGATGGGCAGTATTGTTGAAGAAAAGGATTATGGACAAATATTTTTATTTAAATCAATATTTTCCAAATTTGGCAGAATTCCAAAATTCTCAATTGAGTTGATTGAGGAATAGCAAATCCCCATTTTAGGGTCTAGACTGGACCATTAATCTTGACACTGTTATTATTTTAAGAGATATTTTCATAAAATATAAATGGTTTAAAAGAGAATAGATAAAGCAAAATTATCTTGATAATTATCTTGAGTGAAGTATGTCAAGTATGTCATGATGCAGAAAACAGTATACAAATAGATTGAAAACTCCCTTTTTATGACCCTGTAATCCTTTAATTCAGGGTAGAGTTGGGCTGAACACTTGCTGGCTGGATGATCTTCGCAATTCCCAAAGTTCACATAAGATATTTTTTCTTTGTGCCACTACCTAGTACTAAACTATGATTTTCCAAATAGGAGGCCATTAGGCCTCCATCCAGCTCAAATACCATCAGATTAATTAATCAAAATAAAAAAAAACCCTTTTGTATTACAGTGAAAATAATTGTCCAATGATATATGTGTGTGTGTATATATGTGTGTGTATTCTCTCTAGTTTACTCCGTTTGACAGAGAATGCTGTCAAAATCATGCATACAACAACCATTGGTTAATGTTATATAAAGGCACATATCTCCTTAATGGTAGTTTTAAACTCTGACGATGTTAGAAGAGGCTAACAAAAGCTTAGTGAACAATATAAATTTTTAGTTCCAGAGATCAGGATGCCTGTCTCTTTTTTCACAGTTTTACCTGGAACTTGTGTGTGTGTGTGTGTGTGTGNTGTGTGTGTGTGTGTGTGTGTGTTTATTATGATAATTCTAGTAAGAAGGAAAATGGAGAGAAGGATTATGAGAAGAATCCAATATAATATTTCATGGTTATGTCTTATATGTTCCATAATGTAATGAAATATTTATGATACATTCAAACTAGAAGGAACCTACAAATACTTTGAGATTTTTTTAAAATATTGTTCAGCACTTTACAATTTAAGAGGCAACAACAGAGACACAGATTTGACTAACCCTTTCTAACAATAGATCATATTCGCAGTTTGAAAACGTCACCTGTTTTTGATATTTAAATTACATGCCACTACAATTTCTGTTTGGTTGGCATGGAATACTAAAAAGAAGGTTCAACCTGTTTTGGAAATTGAGACTGAAACAGCCTTACAGCCTAAGGGCAAGTTGCAAATCCCATAAAGCATTGTCAAAGGCTCCTGGTTAGTGTTCCATACACATGTTTAATGTCTCCCCTTCCCCAAATCACAAAAGTCAAATACCTTGACAATATAAACAAGTTTGAATGACAACATGTTAGAGTTTTTTCACTATTCAATTGGATCATAAATGATGAAGGAAAAGTCAAGAAGGAGCTATGGAAGCAAACAAATTTGAAAAGGAAAATTGCTAATAGCTGTAAACTTTGCACAAAGAGCTAACAAGTCATTGTGGATTACCTGCCCAGGAATTATTGATTAAACTACATCATCATATAGAATTTTCAATTCTTTTCATCCGTCATGCCATACTTTTTAATGGTTCCCAGGTTTAAATACATATTTTTTGCCAGAAGAATTCTTTGCCAAAAGGAATTCTAAATACCAGGCATTTTTTTGTAAGATAACATGATTACTTATTGATTTGATAATGGGCTTCACATCACGTATGGGCTCATTAGCTTCATTTCCCTTTGGAAGGGAGGTAACATTTTTCAGCCTGAAGGCTTGTAATTCCTCCATTGGTCCCTGGGAGGGACCAAGGGGTATAGATAACTGATATTTCCAGTGTAAGTGGACAGCATCTTTTCTTATTTATTCATGAGGAAAGGCTTAGAAAATTTTAAGAAGCAAAATGAATGTCTTAAGTCTTGTTTTAACCTTCCTCCAAGAAAAACAGAGACAACAGGCTTCAATCCATCAGTGTTTTGTTAAAGGGAATTATGATACTCATATGATACTTATGCTTTTGAAAGACTGAAACTATCAGATTTGCATTTTAGAGCCACTTTTCTCCCAATACAAAATATGATCCAAAACTTTAATTTCTAACAGGTTCTGAAACCTCTGTAAGCACAAATCTAGCGCTAAATCTAGTTATGGTCCATCAACAAATCTACTCTAATGTCTTACATTAATCGCATGACCATGCAGGTGATCACTGTAAGCATAAAAATAGGACTGGTAAGGTATCCTTCTATCCAAATTTGTGTCCTTACCTATAAGGCTCAAACAATGAGAACCATATCTGCACAGTTCAAGCTAACTACTGTATTATGTTCTGCCTATAATACAAGACTCTCCCTGGTCTCCTGGGAATAATTATTTATGCCTCCAAGGAACGTGGGTGAGTGTTCGATCCTAGTCCTTTTGCAATTGTGCAGTGACTCCAGATTAAATCTGCAGTTGATTCTTCTTCCTTGAATTCCAACATTGCTCATACATATCCATGGGAATGCAAGAAGTGGGGAGGTAACAATGCCATGTGCAATGCACCATGATATAGTATGGTATATGCATATATAGTGGAAACCTTTTATTTCCTGTAACAAAAACCCTGTGAGAGAGACTAATCTGAAAGAAAGAAATTGGCTCATAGCTAATAGGGTTTGGGCATCTCTGTTCCCTGCCCCAAAATTAGCTACTATACCACATTGGCTTCATAATAGAATTGACATAACATATACTGTTGCATCAGACATCATAAAAATTACAACTTTTGGGAAGATTCTGTTGTGTAGAATATATAGAATACACACATATACACATACACATATACACACACCATACACACACACACACAATGTTTCCAATAGAGAACACACCAAAACAGAAACAGATGTCCTAACCAAAGGATTCAACTATGCTATAGCACCCCAAAAAATCCCCACAGAATCCATCATATGCGGAGTGGAATCCAGCCTAACTAAATTAAATACAGAT
>AZIM01006727.1:19169-37803 GCA_000516915.1 Ophiophagus hannah | reverse complement strand
AGCGGAAATTTTGAATAGTTCAGAGAACTGGCNGAACTGGCAAATACCACCTCGGACTGGAGATTTTACAGTACCCTTCCCTTGCCACACCCACCAAGCCATGCCCACAGATCTGGTAGTATAAAAATTTGAATTCCACCACTGAATACAACTATAATGCAAAATTCATAAACTCTTGTAGTAATTCTAAAGCAACTCTATTTGCAACATAAAAAAGAGTAAATCAAACAGTAGCATCTGCAAAGGAGGCGAAGGGAAGCCAGAATGAGTATAGGAACAACATACTGCTGTGGTCCAAACCCTATGCACATCTACTGAGCATTGGAACATGTAAAAAAGAAGTGGAGCTTATGACCCTTGGCTATATTTTATGGTTTATGTGTATACATTTGCAATTCCCTCAAATCAATATCCATAAAAATAGAGGTTGCCTTAGTAAAATGAGATATCTTGCAGTTCTAGATTAACAGCTTTCTTCAATCTCTCTGAATTCAGTAGGAAGCTAGCTGCCTGTATATAAGATTATAACTAGGGAAATTACTCATATGGATAATTTTCTCTTCTGCCTTCAGATAAATGTTGATCTATGCACAACACTGACCTCTAGAGTGAAATTTTATGTTTGGCTTCACCAAAAGGTGTCTGGTTTTTATACAGAACTAAACTTTCTGAAGTATGTGGTATTTTATTATTAATTCTTATTAATTAAAATCTATTGAATTGTTAAGTGAAAATATAAGGGTGTAAAATGCAATAGTAATCTATATACTAAGATGCTGAATTATTCTCTTTCAAATTTCCCTTTTAAACATAATCCTATGAACATTTTCACATGGGTTCTATTCATTTTCTATTCTTACAGATATTACTTTACTGTCCAGCTACGAATGTATTCAAGGCTATTGTCTCATAAAGGATGTTTTCTAGCAGGGAGACTGCCAAAGAGATTGAGGGACCTTTACAAGATGAAGCTAGTTGCCTCATTGAGACGTGCTCTGCCATTCTACAGCCTCTTTTGGTGTTTGCTGTGGTTGGAAATGGTTTTGTGCTGTGGAAGAGGATGTAGCTGACGGGGGTGTCAGTCAAACTAGCAGCCTGCAGGCAGGATGCATCATGCCAGGCCACAACCACCCCAGTTCCATGAAGGGAAAAAACCTTGCAAAACGTCACGTGATGGCATCGTGACGCCACAGGTTTGACATCTGTGTTGTAGCACAAAGCAAAACAAGGCAGCTGTGTTGTTTCTCCTTTCAAACAAGAAGCCATGTTGTTTTGCAAAGCAGCTTCACAGGAAGTGATGTATTCAAGCTTTCTTTGAAATTACTACAATTGAAAAAACTTCATGATCTGGTAAACATATAGGGAATTTTCAAGCATAGGAGGCAACAGTGATAAAATAACAACAAAAGGGAAGTGTAAAAATTAGAGGACATAGCCAAAGGTACAAGATAAAAGATAGATTACTTTTAAGAACAGGAACTGATTATCCTGAATACCTTTTTGAGCAGGAGACAAATGGCCTTGGGAAGTTCTCACTGAAATTTATGGGAAACCTCTCCTCCAAACTATCTCAAGGTGGAGCTACTCTTACATAGTAGGACTACAATTGGAAAATATCCATGGGAGAAGTTTATTCCTGATGCCAGGGGTGGGATTCCATTGATATAACAACTGGTTCAGTGATTGAGTGCTTTGTTTTACTTTTACTTACGTTTAACTGCAGCCTCTGTGAAGAAAACAGCTGAGGCATGGCAAACCGCTCTGCCACGCGAATCAGCTGTGCTCTAAACAATGGCATAAAGTACAGGAAAGACCAGGGGCAGGCAGGTGGGCCCACTTCCTCGTTGCAGTGAACCGGTTCAGAGCGAGCTGAACATGGGAACAAGGGGTTCGCCCAATCCGATCTGAACCAGTAGAATCCCACCCCTGCCTGATGTCTTCTATTAGGACTGAATTAAAGCGTGTAAGGCCAAAAACCTGCAGACCACTGAAGAGATGATTTTATAATTGAATTCTGCAAATTCTCCCTGAAAAAGTACACTTCTCCCATGAAAATTTCTCCAAATTTATCTTTTCCTTTAAAAAGTTTTGAAAGCAATTTATATTTTATTGCCTTACGTGAAATTTGCAAAGCACTATTTTTTAGGTAAGTGCAATTCTTTGGGAAAAACAACGGAAAGGTGCTTTGGAGGACACAGGAGTGCAAACAAAATGCCTACCTGCAATTCTTTAAAGCATTTTTTTCCTCCTTAGGATCACACGGCACTTGCATAATAACAGGAAAGGATGGTCTTGTTTTAAAGAATTGCAGCTCGGTACTACATCCACACTCCTTCGTGCTCCAAATTAATTTTTCTAAATGATTTCAGAAAGACTTCAAGTTCTACTAATTATAAGAGATCTTTGTGATGCTGCAGCAGTGAGTAATAAAAGGGAAAGAAAGTGTGACTGAAAGTTACACATGAGTCTTTGTGGATGCTGCAGCCTCCTGTATCCTATAGCTTCCTATATCCATCTTAGTAAATTGATTCCTGAATGGCCAGATTTGATCTGGGTGCAAAGATTTAGCATGTTCTCTGGGCCACCTTTGCTCTCCATTGCACATCTGCTAGATCATATATGGAGGATAGTCTTTTGTTATCATTTTGTTCCCACATCACCATTAATTCTCTTTCTATTGAATGTAGAGCCTATATTTTGAGAGACTATTGAACTGTTTGTCACTAAGGTGAACAGAATTTATCATATTGCACATTGGTTTGTTTCTGGGCATGATGGCTTTATTCTAGAAGTGAGGTCTAAATAATTGTTAGAGCAAATATTGTATTGAATACAAATAATTTCTTCAGTAGATCTCATTTATTTGCAGTTTATTTTTACACAATATTCTGTGACTCTATTTGCAATTTCTGAATGAACCTATTTGCAATTCCTATTTCCCACAGCTGGAGAAGCATCGTATATGTTGGCCCTAACACTTTGGTATTGGGGTAAGGATATGGGCAATTAATAAAGTTCTACATATGTATGTTTTTTAAATAAAACCTTAAGTTTTATAACACAGATTTCCAATATAAAAACTTTTCGCTATGCTTGAAGAAGATTGCTGTGCAGAAGGTTAGGGTGTGGAAATCTTGTCTTGAAAAAAACAGGTTCCTAAGGTTCCAAAATGGCAAACCATATTTTTTAAAAACATTCTGCTGAATTATAAAAACATTTGACAATATGCCACTATGCCACTATGCTAGGTCTTGTGAAGCTACTATCAGAAGAAATATGTGTTTAAAGGCAGATACATGGGAATCCCAAGAATTGCCAATAATTGTGTGATTTGGACATATTCCCTGCTCTTAGTCTAGGCAAAATAACCTAATAACAATAAAGTGTGGCTATAACCTCATTTTACAAAGGGTGAAGAAAATGTCCCAAAGAAAACATGGACAATTGTTTGAGAAAAATGGATCCTCTGTCTCACATATATTTATACAACTTTTTTTTTTTTAAAAAGTAAAATGTAATACAATCAAAAATTCTGAAATCTTTCTAACCCCTGCTTCAATTTTATTTTTGAAAAATGGTCTCACATTCCTGTACATACATTGAGCTCAGTGGAACATTTTTCTGCACCTGTAAGAAATATGTGTACCTAATAGTTGGAAAAGGTATAACAGGGTGTAATTATTATAAATGATTATTATTTATTTATTTGTATATGCCTTTATTGTTTTTACAAATAACTAAGGCAGTGAACATATCCAACACACCTTTCTCCTCCTATTTTTCCCATAGCAACAACCCTGTGAGGTGGGTTAGCTGAGAGAGAGTAACTGGCTGAAAGTCATCCAGCTGAATTTCATGGCTAAAGCAGGGCTTGAAGTCATGGCCACTTTCTAGCCTGTGCTTTAGCAACTAGACTAAAATGAAATTTATTCAAATTCAAAAGTAACTGATTTAAATGTTTCACTGGTTTAACAGTTTAAACGATAACTCCTATTTTGATTGTTTACACTGTGTAAACATTTATGGAAGTGATAATTTTAAGAATGCTTTAAAGTAAAGAAATTGATGAATACATATGTCATTCTATAAAAATAAGGGTGATAAAAATAAACCCCTCAAAAATAAACCAACAAGATCACAACGTCTTGTTTTCCTTTCCAATACCTTTATTTCATAGTGATTTAAGGAATGCATAAGCATTTTATGGCCTCAGTGGGAATTCTATCATTTGTGAGACATATTTGGCACAGCTAGTTTAAGAAATCTCAATATCAGGTTTGTATATTCCATCTAGACACAGCGCTGTGTTAGAATTACAGATTCCTGCAAAATGATAAAACCAAATACATGCTATGGAACCTGAACTAAGAATTCATGATATCTCTATAAGAAATATATTGACTACCTTTTTATTTTGCACCATTCTAAGTGCAATGATTAAATTATAAAATGTTTATTGGGTTTTTTAAAAATTCAAAATATACTTTAGCATCAGCAGAATTATAAACTCCATTTCAAATACACAAACAATACAACTAAAAATCCTTCCCCATTAAACTTGTATTTCTAGCAATAGAAATACTAGTTTTATTATCCATTTATTCTTATCCTATATTTTTTGTCCTTCACTCATTTATCTTTCTGCAAGAAATTCTGTCCTTTTGTTCACAGTTGAAATTTTTATTCAATTATTAATTTGCATAATTCATCATTGACCTAATTTGAATAATTAGTTTTGTATAACACTTGCATTCATGTTTCAGATGTGCTCTTAGTGAAGACTGATACTTTTGTACAGGTGATACTCTGTGAGATTGAACAGTGTACTGGAGAGATCAGAGCAAGGGAAATCTTGAAGACCAAAGATAATAAATTAATAAAGATAAGCAGAAAAAGTGCTACATATCATGAATTCTAGTGGAAACTTAATGAAACCTTAACATTATGAAAGGGAAAATAAAATGTTAAAGGAGTAGATTGTTCAGTAATTTCAGGTATATTGGCTCTGAATAACAGAAAATTAAATGTATGAAGACTTACAGTATTCATTTGTAACTGATTTGATTGCCTGACCTAAATAAACCTTTATGCAAAAAGAAAATATGATGCTTAATATCCCAGATACTAACATAATAAAATGTTATAGTCCTGGTTCCAATTTATTTTCTATACTTTGATTTCCATGTTATGATTTCTGTGAGACTCTATTTCCTCCCCACAAAAAAAAACAAGAATAAAATTTAGAGCAGATCTTCCTTTTTTTTCCCCAAAAAAGCTTTTCTATATCTCAGGAAGAGACACCTTCTTACAAAATGTGTAAGGGACCTGAAGGAACATTTAAAGGACCAGCACAAAAGCTGTTTAGCCCAAATACAATTCAAAATCCAATAAATTGCTTAAAACACATTTATGGAGTTCTATGAAACAGCTTGGAAAAAATGGAATAGAAAATACTATGAAGAAGAAAAATAATGGGAGAAAAAGGCAATACTTTTTAGATTTAGCAACTTTAAGATGTCTGGACTTCAACACACAGAATTCCCCAGCTATCCATGAAGAAATAGTAGTTGAAATGATAAAATGATTTGGGAACAGAAAAGCATCACTCATCATGCAATAAAGTCCTGTTTAGCAGAATGACTTAGTTTGATCTACCTGTTAGACAAAATTAGTATACCTGGTTGCTCAAAAACCCTATCAACCTGATTAGCTAATAGATAAACCATCATGCAGAAAACCTTATTAACCAGCTGCTGAGTGTCTGCCTTTTGTCTTAACAAAAGACAACATAACCTTGGTACCAGTGGTGGGATTCAAATAATTTAACAACTGGTTCGCCCAGGGTCAGGTTGAGCGGGAGACATGGTGTATCCCTGTTCTCCAGCTCCGCTGCACCTGTGGGATGAGCCTCCTTTGACAGCCAACTTGACCCTGGGTGAGCCAGATTGACCATCACCCAACACCCTTCCGTTGTCAAAGTGGATCCTGAGCGCTGCACTGCAATGTTCCATTTCCCTGCTCCTCCTCCTCTTTACCTCATGCCAGTCACTCTGTTTCCTGTTTTTCCACTGCAGTGCAGCTCCATGTCATGGAGTTTGCCCCATCTATGACTGCCCACAGTGGTGGGGTGCTGCTGGTTCGGACCAGTTTGGGCGAACCGGTAGTTCCAACAATCAGCTGGCCCCGCCCTATTCTGTCCTTTATTTCCTGCTTTGTAGCTCATCTCAATTGCACAGCACAGCTGATTTCCCTCCTTTGCTGTTCTACTTACTGTTGCTGACTAGGAAGGTAGGCAGCTGAGCTTCTAAATGCTCCATTTTCAGCACTGTGCACAAGTGCCTTAAGATCTCAAGATCTTTTTTTTAAATGAGAAGTTGGAATTGATTGAGTGAACTTTTTTTTTAGTCCCACAAACTTTTGTTTCCCTGCACATGATGGCAAGAAATATGATGGAGCTGGAAATCAGGTTCAGCACCCTCCCTGACCCTCTGGCACTCCACTGGCACTTTGGCCTGGGCTGCCACCTTATGCACAGGCCCCACCTTGCTTCTGCCACCTGCTGTAAAGTAAGACAGTTTTCACCCGAGTGATGTGATCAAAGGTCTCTGTTTGGTTTCCATCGCTCCTCTCTTGGACTTTTGGGGAGGGATTTTTTTCTTCCCCTGCCTGAAGGATGTTGAACAAAAACCAAGCATGTTCCGGAAAACACAGATTTATCATAACCAGTTTGCTAAACTGAACAAAAAAACAGGTATTGGTTCTGTCGAACTGCTGCAAATCAGCTGAATTCTACCATTGCTTCGTACTCATTTTTCTTGTTTGTCTGTCTTTGATGCTGGCTATTGCCCCAAATTCTACACTCTGTTTAACTTGTAGTCCATGCTGTATCTATCCAGCTTTACCTGCTTCAACATTTTCAAAGTTTTCATTGATATAGCAAAAGGGGAGAGGGAAAGCTGCTGCCTAAAGGTAAATATGGTTGATTGTCACTTGCTCACCTACTGATTTATACAGCTGCAGTATTCCATACATATTCATCTTTGAATGAAATTTGATTTCTGCAATTGTTGAGGGTGATTTAAAAGTTGGAATCAAAGGTAGGTAAATAATAGGACATTATTTAGGATGCTACAGAAGGACAAAAATGTAAAAATACGGAAATCTGATGTTAAAAGGAAGGAGACAAAAAGGAGTATTTATTGTACTCTCAAAAATGTAAGTTGTGATGTGTTATATTGAAAAAGAATAATTATTCTTTTTATTTGCAAGAGAAATAAAAATATTCTGGCTATATTTATTTACCTTTGATCACCCAATTTTCATTGTTGGATATGGTTTTTAGTAACAAAAAGGAGGACTGAAAGCTGTAATTTGAAACATTGTGAATAAAGTCCATTAATATTCAGCAAAATATCTTAAATAAGGCAGTGCAGGAAAAATACAATTTTAGAATTATTTAATTGGCAGAGCGGATAGGGCGTAGGAAATTGATATGAGACAACTAAAATGCTATGTTCCCTATCATTATATAATGGGAATTTGATTTAATTTCTATTTCTAGTTATTGCATTAGTTTAACTTAAATGTTACTTTTATTATTGTACTTCATTCTTCATTATTTTAAAAAAGTTTTAAAATATTTGGTTTTAAATTTTTAAAATACATCAGAATTTTACAACAAGCACGCAAATACAAAAAATGACGGGCTGCAATCAAAAATAATTTTACTTTTTCCTTTGACAGAGAGAAAATAAGAATAAGTTTTACAGTGCAAATATCTGATAAGAATCTGCCTGTGATATACCAAAATCAAATTACATTTCATTGCTTAACCCATTATCAAACATCCCTGGAAAGAGCAACCATTAATTAGAAACAACTATGTTCACTTTTTCTTATACTTTATTCATGTACTGTTGGATTTCTTGCAAAAGAATATATCATAGGTGCTAGAAATGGAATAAATTTCATACCGACTGAAAACATTTTCTGGAATTAAACAAGTACTTTATTGATTCATGCACCACTATTTAAAAGCTGTAGCACTCAAATAACTAACGGAATTAACATACTGTATATTTCTTGAACCTTCTCTTCCCAATAAAGTAATTTGGGAAGAATAGAAATGTTTCCTGGCAAAACAATGCAGTAAATTAATCAAGGCAAGCCTGGTAATAAATGGTTGTTGTTCCTCATATCCTAGGTGTCCTGCTTTCCTTAGACTTGCAGATATTGAAGGGAAATAGGTCATCACAGAAATTAAGATCTGCTTTTAACATGACAGTAAATGAATGATTACATTCAGGTAAAAGAATGGAATCCAGCAAGTGGCACCACAAAACCAACATTGGCTGATCTCAGAACCCTAACTCAAGTCACATCTTATCACTTGGATAGGAAGCCATCAGCCAACAAGGACTAGACTAGAGAGAAGGCAATAATAAATTACTTCTATATAAAAAGCCAGCTTATCCATGTCCAACTGGTCACCAAGAATTGAAATCATTTAAGGTAGTCCTTACCTTACTAAGCCTAGAGTTACCTGCAGGATGCTGCTATCTCACTCATTCTTTCTCTAAGAGATATAATCTGTCCTCACTACTCATTCTTTCCTTAGTTGCTATAAGCTTAGCAGGCCGTTTAAAGCAAGGCAAAGCACCTAGCAGCGAAGTACCTGCAGATGTGATCTTAAGATGCTTGTGAATCCAAGGTCATGTGACTTGGAAGTAATAAGAATGGCATAGGCATTGCACTTGCAATTTATTTCAGGCAGTGAACAAAAACAAAAATGAAGAGACTCAATGGGGTCAATTTAAAGAGCCCAGGAACTCTTACGCCAGACTAATAGCAATAAACAAGATTCTATTACTATATTATACTATATGTGAAACTTATTGTTACAATCCATTTCCTAGCTGCAAATCAACAGAGATTGAAGCATAAAAAGCTGATGTAATTTCTGACATGTATTTTTTTTTACAATTGATTGGGACACAGAATGGCATTTTTATAAATATCACATCAGGTTTCATAACCTGTTACTTTCTATATATAGGGGAATTCCTGATAATTCCAGGAATTGTACTCCTGGTAAATCAGGAAGGACATTAAGTTAGAAAAAAACAATCTAAACTTTTCACTGCTGAAGTGTAGCATATATTTACATTTATGCCAGATCCACTGATTATCTGATTATAAAGGTCACAAACATCTCCAAAAGCAGATTCTAAAGTATTTTAACTTGCCAGTATTAAGTAATCTCCTTCCTCCTTGGATGCTCTTCTATACTGATAAGTCATCTAATGAAATCCAAAAGTCCTAAACAAGGAAACTTTTAAAATGTGATCTTGAACTATAAGTGTTTAATAAGGGATTAATGAGTAATAATTAGACCAAAGCTATTTGCTTCAGCAGATGAGAACATACGGTTGACCTTGTCTGAACTTGGAAGCTAAATTGGGTCAAGTCCTATTAATCCTTGGATGGGAGATATCCAGGAAATACCAGAGCTGAGACTAGACTAGGAAGCCATAAAAAAAAATCAGTTCAGAATAAGGCAATGGCAATGAATTCTATCTGGGTGCCAAGGAAAGTACTTAGTCTGGTTCATGAAGTCACCGTTAAGCTTGACTCAAAGAGATCTTTATTTAAGCAATTCTTTTATGAAAATGTAGCTTTCAAAATTTTTAAGATTAAAAAATAAAAGAGGAAAGGTATTGAAATAGTGTTGTAGATTTATCATCTCTTTGCACTTATTTTAGCATATCTGACCCCTTGGAAACGTTAGAACAAGATGAGGGAAGGAATCTTCACACATTGTTGTTTTCTTGTTTTTACTCATCTTATTATTAGTTAAAGGAGTTTCTTAAAGTTTCTGTGTTTAAGAGATAGGGAGCATCCTGTCTCTTATTCTCACTATTGTGCTTCTTATTTATTCACAATCTTCAATCTCTTCAAGGTATATTTTAGTTACAAGTGAGCCTTTTTGTCTTCTTAAGAAATATAACTTTTATTTCAAATACAATGAATGCCTGTTAGGAATCACTGATATACTCATACTCTACACCCAATGTTATTATAACTTGCAGGCAAATCAATAAACTTATATCATCCAAGACAATTTGTATCATTTTTTATTATAACCATTTTAATGAGGTGTGCTGCTACTTAATTAGTCCATATTATTCAACCTTCAGCTTGTATTCAAGAGCATATTCCCTAAAGGCTCCTGCTAAATTGAAACTCTTACCAAAAAAAAAAAAAAGGGGGGGGGTAAAATTATGTACTTCCAAATATTTCCAAACATTTCCTTTCCAAAAAAGTGGTTTTCTCCAAAAATAGTATTTGCATAATTGCTTTCAAAACATTTTTGATAAATTTCATTATTATTCTAAGTGCAACATTTGAATGAAAAACAGCTGCTTTGATATGAGAGGGAGTGTGGGCCAGTGGTTAGACAATGGTCTAAATGCCGTTGTACTTCCAATGCTAATACACACTTGAGTACAGTCTTGCTGGACAGTTTCCTACAAGTGGTCTATGTGACCTCATCTTTGTTTCCTGACAGCTTGTCTAATGCACTGAGGTTTTCCACATAGTAATTTATTCATGATCCTCAAAAATTTTATCTTGGAAAATGAACTGAAAACAATCAGATAATTTAGTCCAGAATACTAAACATATGAATGAAGAAATCCATTGGCAGTAGAGTTGATTGGGTGCAATTGAGTCAAGCCTGACTCTTGATGATAAGATAGACAAATGAACTCCATCACAATCTGATGCTAGTAACAATCTACCACTCTGCCAATGACATTTCCCTGATATCTTGATACTGACCCAGGTCAGCTATCCTGCCAGATCTTATCTGTTGTTTTTCTACTTCACTTAAATTTTCTAAGCATAGTTGCAGTTTGCAGTCCATAATTTGTGTTACATGACCAAGGAATAATTTTTTTTGCTTAAAGTCATTTCCTCAAAAAGCAGAATATTTTATCCAGACCTTATTGATTTTGCAATACTCTAACAACAGTCTCCAAATCCATAATTCAAAGACATTTTTCTTTTGCTCTCTCTCTCTCTCTCTTTCTCTTGCATAGAAACTCTCATTTCTATGAGAATAAAGTTCTGAATAATTAATAGTTTTTCCAGAGCTAATGATTGCAACGTCTAGCTTTCAAATTGTACATTAGCACTGGAAGAGCAATTTATTATTATTATTATTCCCATAGAAATAACTTTATCCTTCACAACAAACTTTGTAATTGTCTTCCTCCCTAGGATTAACTTCTTTACTTCTCCCATATCCCCAAAAATGGAATTGTCTATCATTGTGACTTTTCCATTGCACTATTCGCTTGTTGGTTGATATTATGTTTACTTCTTAATATTTAACATCCCAAGTTTTTCATTTTCATTTTTTTCATTGGTAACTGTTCAAAATCTTCTTTATTTTCATCTAACAAAGCTGTATTGTCCCTCTAATTCAAATTGTTACTATTTTGTTTTTCAGGTTTGATTTCAGCTACAATCTTTTTCAATATCACCATTCTTACAAGGTATAGTAATTATTTACTAAACAAAAAAAGCACCCTCTCATTTTCCTATTCTGAACCATCTGTTTCTCCAAAGTACAGTAGTAACAACTGAAAGAAAATTAAATAAATACAAATTCTTTAGATGACACATGTTAAATTAAAAGGTGCTCTATGAAAACCTTGCTTTCAAATCTATCCCTTTGCCACATCTGTAATATAATTTTTTTAATAATACATATTTGAATTTATTTTAAAAAACCCTCCCTATTCCCAGCTTCAACAACCTTCAAAACATATGTTCGATCATTTTTTCCATTCCTTTAACTGAAAATAATTTTTGCATGTGGTACAGTCTGCTTTATACTCTAATTTCCCCCATGATTCTGTTAAAGTGGAGAAAAGTGTTCTAATTTGCAACACGTTTCCATTCCACAATACCAACAACCCTCACACACCCCAACCCCAAAGCAAAACCCCCAGCAGCAAAATAATGTTTCTCCACAAACTTAGTAAAATTCTACAAAACTACACATATGGTAGGAAAGGTGAAAAGGCTACATGACTATCAACAAGTAGATGTCTGTAGTGAGTGAACAAGCAATCCCTTACCCTTATATTCATTCTTCGAAACTACCAGGGATGCTTGCAACAAGCCAAGATTTTTTTTTTTCAAAATGATGAAGCATGTGTTATGATGTCATGATTCAAGCACTGGCTTTGTACTTGTATGGAGATCATGATGCAAGTAGTAAAAAAGAAAGCAGAGTTTTGCATCTCTAGTCATAATACACATTTGGTAATTTGTCCAACCCCTTCCATTGCATGCTAGGCATTCAAATTCATAAAACTGGTGAAATGCTTTGGAATTCCCAGTGTGATGTATCACGTGAAGAATTAGAGCGGTGCAAAGAACACCAAAGAATCAACATTCAGGCTTCCTGACACTGTCTTGTTTCTACTCAGAGGGGGGAAGGGGAATGCATACTAAAATGCAGATGAGTCAAGACAGTTACACTGAATTCTGTCCAATTTTACAACTAACAATGCCCCTCAGATGGCTTTGCACTCTCTTCTGACATGCATACATATACACATTTTCAGCACTGTGTTTGACGTAAAAACACTATGACAATTATTTTCCATTACACTGCACACGTGTTTATCATTAACCTCATTTTCATTGCTGAAGTCCCTGTCTGTTAGCTTTCATCTCTTTTGAAACAATGTATGAACTGTGCTCAAATAGCAATATACATTTGCAAAGTTTACTTTGCAGAGAGAAGGCCACAATACCAGTGAAATATCATCAGGCATGTAAAAGCCTTATTTAAATATATGAAGAAAATATTAAGAGATTGCCTGTCAAGAGCACAATGGTTTGGGAACATATATCCCTCTTGAAAAATCCTGCTTTGAACATGTTCCAGTTTTCATCTTCATATTTTATCAAAGAAGCTATATGTAATTTACAAAGAAACCATCTTTCTTACTTACTTACTTACTTACTTANNTACTTACTTACTTACTTACTTACTTACTGTTTTGTGGAGATTGATTTCAGAAACAGTTATATCTTTTGAAGAGCCTGTTTCATTCTGGACCCTATGCTACCGATCAGAAGTAGGGGTGTATGATCTTTTATATAATCAATTCTTGTGCAAATCAGTGAACTAAGTTGGGAACAAAAAGACACTGAATTCATCCAGAGTCCAATCTTGAACAGAAACAGCTAATAGTGGAGGAAATGTCAAGATGTATCTGCAGCTCTGGATCACAGAGAGACTTCCAAAATATAAAACCTGTTTGTGTAAGCTCAGTCAGCAGAATTAGGTATACATAACCCAATTAGTGCACCTTAATGGGATTCTGTTGAGATCACAATGTATTATCTAATAACAATTCAGTTATTAAACTGAATTTCACATTTAGATCTGAGTACTAACCGAAATAGAGCATATCTACTGTATGTATTAGGGTCAATAATAACTTAATGGCACATAATTAACTTAAACCCAGCATTTAATCATAACAATTCCAACTTCACATTATTATCAAATCTCCTCTCAGAATAAAGATTGGCAAGAGAAATTGAAAGGTGGTGATGTGTCTATATGGAAGCTTGATATGCTTTTCTTGTACTGGAAGTCACATAATCAGTTCAGATTTTGTGCAATATGTCTCACTCTCTTTTCTGATTGAAGGATATCAGTTCTGATATAATGATTTCTTCATTTGATTTTTTTTTTTAGTATAGCAGCATCAGTGCAAGAATTGGGGGAGGGGGGGAGTCACTAAATTGTTGCCTGATCTAATATGCCAAAATACTTAACCAATGATCAAATAAATACAGGCAATATGTGTTGTATTTCTGTTCTCCTCCCTTTCGCAAGAACAAAAAGGGCTTTAATAACACAATATTATTATGGGATGAGTGTAGACTACTTCATTAGATGAATAAAATGTTTGTCCTCTGGTTTCAAATATGCATAAATAAAGGATTAATATGAATGTACATTTAGACATCTTATATTAAAGTAATTTCTTGATGTTACAGATATGACAATACATCATCAGCAATCTCCTGATTTGTTACATTAATTGTAGAAGAAATTAATACATTTACAGCAATGCATTAGGGGCTTCTGCACACTAGAGGGCATTGTTATACTGTACTATTGAAATACTATGACTAAAAAGATACTTATGTTTAAAAAGTCTTAAATTACTCTTGTCTAAATTAAATATGATTTGTATTATGTGTAAGATATGTCTTATTCAGCAGTATATGTAGCAGTTTCCCCAGAATTCTTTCTAGCAAGTCTAAAATACAAAAATTAGATCATAAGTAAAGTAAATAACGTAATAATAATTAAGGTATGAAAAGCATGCAGCATATTAGATGTTTATTGATTAATTTATATCTAGCCTTTCATCTAAGAGCGAAATGCAAAGTATAAACATGATTAAGGCTGACCTAAACATAACTCTTCCTATTTCTAGTCTAACACCTTAACTACCACAAGCTATCTTTTCCCAAAATATTAACAAAAGTTGGATTTCAGTTCTGAGTATTGCTGGAGCTGAAATTCAACAAATTTAGATAAAGAAAGAACAGAAAAGGGGGTAGGATAGAAATGAGGAAAGTAAGAAACAACTTTTTCGCATCTAGCCTTTACCACTATCATTTTAGAAATAATAAATTATAAAGTCAAATCCAAGGAAAAATGCTCAAGAAACTGACAATCCATACCAACATTTCTATAGAGTAGCTGTTAAAACAATCCAGGTGCTTAATTATCTGAATAATCAAGACTTATCTGAATTTGAAGTCCAGTGATAGGACAGGTCATAAGAAAACTAGTGTCCAGTTCATACAGATTTTTAAAAGGTGGTCAATTAAAAGAATATGGGCAGGGTATATTGAAAAATGGTGTCTACCAGTTGCTTGAATATCTACCATTGGCTACAGCTGCACTGTTTGCTATGGTTTCTGTGCTTCCTGTTGGGATATTTCCATAAAGTGGTTCAGAAGGAGCAAAATACAATCACATCATTAGAAACATTTATTTTATTTTTATTTTGGTGGGAAGCATGTCAAATTGTTGTGGCTTGTGGTAAATGCTACAGACTTATATTCATAGTTATAATTTTTTAACAAATAGATTCTTGTTTCCTTTGTTCATTGCTGTCTGCTTGCTTGTCTGAAATATAACTTTCCTGAAGTCCGATGAAGTCATTTTCCAGTTTTGATCAAAGCCAGTGCAGCTGTAGAAAGTGCATGATGCACTTTCCTAAACTTTTTGTTTAGGAACAGCATTTTTGCTTGAGAGAGGCACCTTGTTGCATTCCAGATATACTCACATGAAATTAAACCATGGATCAAACATTAAACCTTGTCAGTACTCCATTGAGTTCAATGGATAGTTATCAGATTGTTTTAGAAAAGCAAGTGTTTGGCAAGGGATGTACGGGGTGTAATAGAATTGTTGGATATGTTATATAAAGATATCTTAGTAACAAAGACCAAGTCGTGCAAGGCTATCTGATTCACTTTGTAGCCAAACATTTCTCACCTTTGGAAACAACCTCTCACACCTTGCTCGCTGTTAGTCCAGAGAGTGGGTAGTTTGAGAAGAACATTGATTCTGACATCCCGTAAACTCCCCTGAAAATGTTAACTAGCCTGGTAACAAAACAAGAAACCAACCCACAAGGTCAGAGAATGTGAACCTTCACCCTCACCCTAGACCTGAACTACAGATATTCGCCACTGGTGGATAGCTTATTACAAGTAGTTCCCAGCATAATTAAAGGATTAAAATTTTGGGATTGGAGATTGTAGAGACCAAAGTTCATATTCAGCCATGGAAACTCATTGGATTGCTTCTGACTCGAGGGTTGTTGGTGGGATAAAAGGTATGCCTTGCATACATTTGCAAGAATTAATTACATGAATTGAAGAATGAATCTAGAGTGTTGTTTTGGAAAAGCCTAGTTTTACATTCCTGTCAAACAGACATTACCAAAAGTAAATGTGCTAAGTTCCTAAACCAACATATCTAATATAAACCTAAGTTTGAAATACTGGCAGGAATTACAGTATTCTTTTAAAGGAAATTGGGGTTTTCAGGGAAAGCAGGACAAATGTTTTTGTGTTAAATACTATCTGCATATTTCCAAATGGCCAACCAAAAATGACATCATTGCTTCTAGCTGTCAAGAACAGCTCACATGGGAAACCTTAGTTTATATTACAATCAGCTGTGGGAATGCAACAGGCATGATCTCATCCAGAGATGAATAGTTTGAACTTGGCACTTTTTCTTTATATGAAATCAACCTGTCCTTAATTGGTGTGAGTCTGAGAGATTCGGATTTCCTGTAATATTTCAGGTCAATATTACTTCAAAACAGATATAAAATGAACGGGAAAATCCAGTTTATGCAACTATTCAGTGCAGTAAAATTTACAATAGCAGAAAATCGTTATGTACAAATCGACTTCTGCTGGACCATGTGAGAAAGACTTCAGTTGTTAAGCATATTACCCTTCTAGATGTTTATTGATTAAAAGACACATTACAATATAAGTTTCAACATACACATAATTGTGACAGATTAATAGGGCATCATGTATTTGCTTATAGTGGCAACTTCAACATAATGCAAATCTGTTTGGTCTCTCTTTGGGCTAAGTATTTCTAGAAAATAAACAATGGAAAGCAAGAAAACAAGAAAATGCACCAGCAATATGGCTAATAAATAAAAACTAGAGAAAAGGTAGAGTGTATTTATACTTTTAGGGAGAGCTATGCTTTCATTTCCCCCCCGCCCCCTGTAGAATTTGTACAATGTTCTTCATCCTTCTGAATTGCTCCAGCACTGGATATACTGCTCAGTTTGTGCCTTTGAAAGAAAACCTGCCTCAGGAACAATAGAGAATTCATTGTTTATCTGAACTACACAGGGGTAAAGGTGTTTGGCACAGTTTGGAAAGATAGCGAATACTGCATGTCTGTAAACTGCCTGTGTACTCAGTTGCTATATAATTGATAACTGATAACAGAGAAATCAATAAGCAAGTCAGTGTCTATTTCCCACTGCCCTACTCTATGTTAATACATAAATCTGTGGTAAATGAGCTGCAGCTCTTGGGCACTTTTACTTTTTTTTTTAAAAAAGGGACAATATCTACGTTTTTGAGGTCTGAAATTAACCCCCGATAAATGTTCTGATGTTAGCTACATGCCAAGTAGATGAAATGGTGATTGAAACAGAAAGACAGGAGCAATACTGAGAACATGACACCAGCGTTCCCCTTAGTTCAGGAGTCTTTAACTTCAGCTGAGAACAGGAAGATCAGCTTGGTCATGGAGAGTCTCACTAAAGATTACGTTTTAGAATGTAGGCAGAACAGCATTTCAGTTTATTAAAATCATTTAAATACACTTAGCATTATGTTCCCATGCATTTTCCTTGTGTTGGAAGTTATAATTCAGTGCTGCGCAGAGCTATTTTAAACCTCTGATTTTAAGCCTTATAGAAGTAGATTGTGAGTTGCAGAAATGGAAGGGAAGAATTAGCCATTCCACCCCACCCCACCCCACCCCCTTTTTTTTTGCAGCAACTATCTCATTGAACAAGTGGCAAAGAGGCAAGTTGTTTGAGTGTCTGTGTATTGCACTGTCCAAGCACAATAACAGGATGCTATAATTAAAGGGATACAAGGACAGGTTCTTGAAATGGTGGTGAAGAAACAGGACGAAAGCTTGCAAGAATTAGGATGAAAGCATTTTGGGGAAAAAGAAAATCTCTAAAGTTATCCAAGTTTCTAAGTTCCAAGGAATGCAATTTACAGAAGACAAACCTTTCAGCATCAACTTATGAAAACATATTATAAGGCATATCAAGATTTAATTGATAACACTTTGGTTCCAAATATTATTCAAATAATTTTCTGATAAACCTTACAGTGGAGTGGTGCCAAAATATTCCCAAGTCTATTCTTTACAGTATTGTTGTTGTTTCTCCACTTCTATATATTTTTCAAGAAATGTTTTCTAATAAATTGGTAAATACAAATAATGAATAAGTAATTGCATTGATTTCACTGAAATCAGAAATTTACCTCAGATTTTTACCAAAGCATGATCAAAAAATTTATATAATTAAAATGTTGGAAATTTTCCTGTAGCTTTATTGAAACACGAGACAGTACACTACTAAAGTATGAAATCAGCCATTAAATATCAGTTCAGTGCTTTCATCGTGAAGTCATCTGAAACTCCAGCTTATTTCTTTCTTCCACATGTCATTAAATCTTTGATCTCCTGATGCTTCCTCTGAAAGATTAATCTCCCAGAATCAACATCTGCAGACACAGAATGAACTAGTATAGTAGTATGTTATCTAAAATCCATCTGATGAGTCTCAGTTAAAAGAGTTGATGGACTGCAGCAAGAATTTCAGAAGTCATTTATTAGTCTTGTATGCCGAGGTGGTATTCAGCAGGTTCTGACCAGTTCCGGAGAACCGGTAGCAGAAATTTTTAGCAGTTTGGAGAACAGGCAAATACTACCTCTGACTGGGCCTGCCCC
>AZIM01006718.1:35097-45850 GCA_000516915.1 Ophiophagus hannah | reverse complement strand
CAACTGGTATTGTAAAATTTACTTAATATGAAATTTAAATGAAGCATCAGCCATCTGTGTTTACTTTTCTGGCACTGAATTTACGCTGCAAAACTCTGAACACCTATTCTATTCTATTCTATTCTATTNTCTAGTCTAGTCTAGTCTAGTCTACTCTACTCTACTCTACTCTACTCTATCTTTTGGAATGAACTGTATCCACTACAGGAGGAAAAAACCCTCTGGAAGTAAAGATTCATTGCTCCTTTTATCCTATTTATCACCAGTAGCATTTGAAACAAAGAAAACAAGGATTTCCATCTTGTTCTGCTCTTTATCTTTGATTTTCTCAAATTGGAAGACCCTTCATCTCCTTCCTTCAGCCTACTTCCTGTAGGAAGAGTGATTTTTTTCTTTAATCTTCTTCACCTCATCCTCCATGAGAACAGCAAACTCAATGATGCTGGTTTTTTTTTAATTAGAGAATGTAGAGTTAATTGAGTTTACATGCCTTTTGCCCCTTAATAATCTGTCTCTAGATACTTTTAATGGGTTTATTCTCATCTGCTACATATGGAACCCTTTGAATGAAATGGAGGATTCCAATCAAGGTGACCTTGACAATTTTCTTTCATCCACTTCAGTATGCTTCTTCATGAATCATATAATGCAAACAAGTTTGCAAATATGATTAAATTATGTTTCACAAAATATAGGATTTTAAGGTGAAACTAACAATATTACCTCATGTAAAGACTTTCTGTAGGGGATAATGATAAAAATAGTAGGGATTAGGTTCGTGGTATATGAAATTCTTGTTTCATTCTCCTTTTTAATAATTTCCTTGTCTGAAGTAGGAACATGTTTATGTTATATGGAAAGAATTGCAGGAAAATGTAATCTCTTAGTAGATAATTTTAAGAAACAATTATTTCTCAAATATTAGATACTCAGGTGAGATTTTGTATTTTGCTATATATGTGCACTTGGTCAGTGGACCTTTTGAAGTTCATCTGAAACTTGAACATTCCTAAAAAAATTTGTAGTTTAGTCACTGAAGGATGATGTTATTTTTTTAATGCCACTACTCTTTTTAACTCTGTGATACAATCTACTAATAATGAGATTCAGCACATAGAAAATTATTATACTGTGGTAATCTTTGCTTTATTGACTCAGAGTCTCTACCTTCCAATACTGTATAATGAAAATTATTCCAAAGTAGAAATGAATTAATCTTAAACTTTTTCACCATGGAAAGGTTAGGGAAGGTGGGGGGATTGAAGTGTTTCTGTATACTTATTGTGTGTGTGCATGTGTAGTGTATGTATGTATGTATGTATGTATGTATGTATGTAGATGGATGGATGGATGGATGGATAGATNTAGATAGATAGATAGATAGATAGAGATCTTCTTTCTTCTTCTATGTATATATGTATGTTCCAGCATAACTCTGGAACACCTCGACAATTCCAAACAAGCTTGGTACACAGATGACTTGCCCTCTGGAAACAAATACTGTGGGGGTAAGACACCCCTAACACCCTTCAGGGGTGTGTGTGCCTTAAAATGGCTTCTGGCATGGTAACAACTTTATGGGGCTTCCTCTTGTGGAGGAATACAATAATTGTGACACTGCATGACAGACAATACAACTGTGTGAGTCCCGACTATAGGATTTTCCTGTCTAATACAGGATTGGGATAAATAAATACCCAGGCAACGCTGGGTTATCAGCTAGTAGATGATAAAGAGAGACTGATACCTCCAATACTAGGCCTTTCCTCTCTAGCAAGTGAACTATTTTGCAAAATGGAGCCTCAAAGTAACATAAAAACAACATTTAAAAAAAAATTAAAACAAACCATAAATGATACTGAAATCAAAATAGATTTTATCAGATCAGTAGTTGATAACTGAATGCTCTTTATTTGCAGGGATAAGAAACAGTTGCCCAACATTTATAGGTGAAAAGCAACTCTAAGCATTTGTCATTATTGGCAAGAGTTTACCTACAGTTGCAATTCAACAACATCTGGAGAAAAAGATTTTTTCTACAACTGCTGTATATTAACTGAACAGCTGGGACTCAGTATAAGCATTTGGATGTAGAAGATGTTGAAGTTATAATCTTTAAATTTGAGGGTTCTTCCCCTCCTGAACTTTAAAAAACAGATTTCTATCCAACTGCTGCAAATTACATTCTGTTGTCCTCAGTCTTGTATAACTCTTAATTCTAAACCAGTTTACTGGCTTTGGTAATTGCATGAAATTGCTAAAAATGTATTTCTTCCTAGTAAAATTTAATTTGTAGTAATAGGTAGTGTCTAGTACTTAATTTAGCAACATTGGTTCCATACATCTATATCTACTTCATGAAATGGAGATAAAATGTTATGTTACAAAAATAGATGCTTTTATGCCTTCCCCCACAGAGGCTTTGGAGCAGAACTTACAGGAAAATATTGTTTGAGAATTCATATTCACCAGTCTATATCAGAATATTGTTATTATTGAAGATTCTTTGTTAATGTAGTGACCTAGAACACAACAGTTACAAAGAAGAGTGGCTCCACATAAAAGTCATTTTGCCTGAATACTGAATCATGGACATTCATCAGGGATTCTAGATACAATACAGGATTTTCAGATCAAACTATGCTTTCTAAATAAATAATCAATAGTGCTTTTCTCTATTAAAATCTGTATGGCCCAAATTGTGGACATAATTCTGATATCTGAACTTAAATACCAACCTTCTCATGGCAGTTATAACCTTAACAAAAAGATTGGCAAGTTTAATTTATGCTGAAGTAATAAAGTTTAAGCCAATTTTGTTCATTATTGGCTTCTAGCTCAGCACTGCAATTCAACTGCTCCCTTTTGTTACTAAACTGCATGATACTGTTCACACAGAGAGGGAGGAAACATGCCAACTGAAGTTTTCAACTGGCAGTTTCATTTATGTTTTCTAAAATTCTGTTCATACAGAAGTGTGTCAATGCAGCTGCTGTTGCTTGATGTTATTTTTAATCACATCAGCTTGGACTTTTATTGTATCATGTTAAAATATTTCTTTCAAAGAATACAATAGATTCAGGACAAAAAAGGTATATTCAGTTGAACAACTACTGTTAAAGCAAGAAAGCTATTTACAGTATTTCCATTCTCAGTGGTCTTGAATAAAAGCTAAAATGCCAGAAAAAATCAAAATGTGTGTCATTTATTAGAACTTATTTCATGCTATTTTTTAAAAAAGATGCACCCCCCCTTTTTAGAACATGTAAACATATTAACATTTCAAAAACAAAACAACAAACGAATAAAATATAATTTTACTATGCTTGCTCCAGGGAACCATTGCTGTGATTGTATTATTTTTATAGATCATATCTCTTTTTAATGTTTGGTTTCATCAAATTAAATTTTCTTCTGAGATTATGATATCTTTTAAACAAATTTAAAACTTTCATAATGAATTCAGCTTTGAGTTGTTTTCATTTTTCTGCAACATTGACAGCTACCTCACATTTTTTATGCATTAGAAATAATTAGATAGGTGGAAAAATTGCAGAAAGAAAAATAATATGTAATTATGTACATTTGATTCTATGGCAGGTCCCACGTCCTAGAATAAATTGCCACTATAGAGTCAAGGCAGTCTCCTTTTCTCCTATAATTTCGGAGTTAAATTAACATATCGTTATTTTTCAGACCTTTTCAGATTTTTTTTTCAGGTTTTGTATCTTATATTGATGATAATGATCTTATAAACTGCTTAGTGCAGTACAAAAGTTGGCAGTTTAGAAATAAGTAAATAAAGAACTCAAAAAGTGATTATTCTAATTTATTTAACTCTGAACTGGCCTGATTTTCTTTGTTTAAGCAATAGTTCATTGTATTCTACACAGAAACTGAAAGAAAACACTAAATGTTGCACAATGCTAATACTGTTCCGCTACCTGATATCCTCTAAATCAGGACTGTCAAACTCCCGGCCCATGTGCTGGATGCATCATGCGTTGGCTATATCCATGTCCCATTTACCAAAGGGGAAAAAAGTCCCAATATGTCATGTGATGCTGTGACAACATGAGTTTGACGCCCCTCCTCTAAATAGTATACATACTCAGTACACCCTACCAAAATTCTTGAAGTTTGTATGAACATCAGTATGGTTTGTTTGTTTTTTAAAGAAAAGCTTGCAGAAATGGTTAGAAGTTATATGCAAATAATTGTCCTTCAAATGGTAATTAAAATCTCCCTTCTGGATGTTTTCAAATTGAGGCTGGATGATCATCTATCAGAGACAGTGGATTCTTGTACTGAGGTTGTGCTAGAGCAGGTGTCTTCCAACTCCTATACAGATACTTCTCATTTTGCTATTCTTTGCAGTTACAGTAATGATGAAAAAGTAACTTTGCAACCAATTCTCACATTTGCCACCCTGACAGGTTTGTAAAACAAAGGAAAGCTGAAGTAATATCATAAGCACAGTCACAATTTTACTTAGCAACCATATCACCAAGTTGCCAGTTCCAATTATGGTCCCTAAATGAGGTCTACTTAATATTCTAGAATTCTATGGAATGTTAATATTTTAATTGTATTTATAATTAATTATAAATATAATTATTTTTTTAAATGTTAAACCATAATTATAATCCTTACAATTGTAAGAAAGAAATAAAATATTGAGGGGTCCTTGGTGCTATTTAAACTTGTTCATTTTCTTGTAGATATTTCATTACCCAGACTAGGACCATTTGCACATCAGTACTGGTATTTAGAATATTAAAATGTGTCACAAGTCAATCATATACAATAGATCAGGGGTGTCAAACTGGCAGCCCCCAGACCGGATGTGTCATGCACAGGCCATGCCCATCCTAGTTCCACAAAGGCAAAAAATGTCATGATAAGTCATGATATATCACATGACATGATCGAGTTTGACACCCGTGTTGTAGATCATATACTTTCATTGAATGGATGGTAGAACTTGTATCCACTGGCAAGGAATGTGAACAATTTTGCTATCAGAAAAAATAGATTCCCTTTCTGGAATACATATCTTGAAAATAGGCAAACAATGTGGATAAGTTCAGTTGTGTGCTTGTTTAAATTATGATCCTGTATATAAATGCCCTTCAGTATTGGACAGCATGGGACTGAAAGTAAAATATTATTTTATAAGTATGATCCACAATGAAGATTCAAGTATCCATCATTCATAACAATTGTTTTTAAACTGTAGTTTCTTAGTTTCACCTGCTGGGTCTAAACTGGGAGAAAATGTGGCATGAAAATACTAAAATCAAAATAAAACTACTTCATTTCTTGAAAAGCAGCAAAGTATACATACAGCATGTTTCTACTGTCATGCTGGAATAAAAAGTATTCTCTTCTAGTTTTAAGGTTATTACTTAAAACCCACACTGTGCTGGTTATAGTCTGAAATCTGCATATTCTGATCACCTGTTGAACCCAACAGCAATTCTTAAATAAATATTGGAATCAGGAATCAAAAGAAAGGGATTACAGAAAGCTAATATTGCTCTTGTTTTGAATATTCTTCTTGGAGGATTAAGGATGTTTAGGCTTTACTTGGTAGGTGTATTCCTTCTTTCTTGAATGCAGTGACTGAATTGAGCTTGTCACAAAGACAGCACTTTTTAAAATATATTGACACTGGGAAAAACATTTGTTAGCTAGAGCTAAGTAAGTTCAGACTTTTAATAGAAGCAAATGATCCATAGATATAAGAATGTGTCATTTAAGAAGGCTGTGGTATGAAAAATGATGATTGATAACTGAACTTGAAGAAAATGTCATAAGGAAAAATGAAGGCTTCAAAGAAGGAGGGAAGCTTGTATTAAAAATGGTTCAGGTTTTTATTATCAACACAACCCTAAACTTTCAAAGCATCAAGACCATGTTTTTCCTTTGCTAATATTATGAGAAATCAAAACATACTGTTAAATATGTCCTTTTGAGAATGCAAGCACACATGATTGATTTGATGCATTTCAAAAGTGGCCATCCATGTGTTCATACTCTTTGGGATGTTTTTTTCTTTTTTAGGCTGAAGACATGGATAAGGTGCGGCATAGTAGCCTGATTGCCTATGGCCATCTGCACATCTTTGAAAAAAACTAGGGTGTGCCTAAACTAGCCAGCTCTGGTTGCTTTTCTGCCAGTCAGATATCTGACACCAGTATGGATGCCTTTGGGCAAAGTCTCTGTTGGTCAACCTGTCTATAATAGCAGATCTGGGTGAATTCAGCAGAGAATTCAGGACTTCTTAGGTTTCCTGGTAGAGTCAGGACTGCAGAAACTTTGCTTGCCTTCACTAGGGAAGTGGGGGTAAGTACTGAGCCATTTTTCTAGTGGCTTTTCACTAGGCTTTTCCTAGTGAAGATGCTACTTTCAGCTACACTGCTTTTTCCATACTCACACCAACAAATAATTTCTTCTTCCGAAATACCATAATATTTGATTTTCTTTATCAACGGTATCTTTCAATTCTATGCCATCCAGATTTTTTTCTCCCTTTCCTGCACTTCTTTGGTTTCTGAATTCCGGTTAAGCTCTGCCATCTGCTAAAATGAATTCTATACAATTTTACAAAAATGCAATACAATATTCAAGATCCTGAAATTCATCAATGAATGAACCACTCTCATTTCAGACAAAAAATTTTCATTGCTTCTTTCCATCCTACACACACAGACACACACACACACACACACAGAGAGACACACATACACACACACACACAATATTTTTACCCAAAACTTTCAAACAAGTTTTGAAATTTAATATAGCTGTTCCCTGGAGTATATCTGCTTTGGAAGGATATCTAACTGTATTTGCTATTCTGTTTTGAAGATAGCAGCTTGGCTAGGCTATGAAAAAAGGATGTTAGCATTTTTAAAGCCTTTCTACCCTCCCCCCCTTTTATTATATGAATCAGTGTTCTTGGGAAAGTCAAAGTTCAAACCTCCTGCTGCATTATAATGCCTTTCAGCCTGATATTAGAGAGCAAGCCCCATTTTACTTTGCAATATGGAGCTTCACTTCAGCATTAATTCCATTCGGAAAGCAGCTGCACTTATAATAGATTCCTTTTAAGCAAAATGGAAAAGTATACATTTATCAAATAACTTTCTTTCAGTAGTGCCGCTATGGCCTTTGTTGCATCAAAGTTGTCAGCAATCAGCCCATCTTTTTTGAATAAATATGTGCCAAAATCTAACATCAGACAATATATTGAATAAGCAATGAGAAAAAGTACAGGACAGCATCTGTCTGTCTCTCTTTCTCTACAAGCTATTTTAATATATATTTATTTATGCTCATTTTACCTTGCTGTACCAAATAAAAACTGCTGTGTATTTATTTGCTCTGGCAGCTAAAACCATACATTCACAATTATTTGCCTTTATTATTAAAAATGAGGAATGTTTTTAGTTTGGGGTTGTTTCCTTTTGAGGGCCTGAGAGAGAATGACTGGGACAATTATTGCAAAATAATATCTAGATTAATGTCTTGCAACCAAAGGGCAGGGGCAATCTATCCCAGCATCCATTTTGGTAGGCAGATCACAAAAGAAGGTACTGTGATATTTAAGCTATGTATTTGAAGATAAAAACGCTATTAGTATGTGCTATGATTTGTGGGGTTTAAAAGCCAGATAATGGGCAAAGATGCTTTGCAATAATTGAATGAACTAAAAATGACTATTTCATGAGTGACCCAACCATTATATGTTGTTTGATGTACCACATGAACAAAGTCATAGACTGTGGACACTGATAGTCCATGTTTTCCAGAAAATGTTCTACAATATTTTCATAATATAGATTGATTGTCTTAGTATTTACAGCAGTCATCTCTAGGTTAATAAAAATCCATTCAAATCAAAAATAGCTACAGTATATATTAGCCTAGCCCAGTCAACCATGTCTAAATGACAGAGACAGAATTAACAGACACTTAACTCTCTTTTCTTAGAATGAAAATAATAGCCTAGAGTGGGAGGGATGGGAGAGAAAGTAGAACCACTCTAGGACCTTTGTTTTATACCTTCTTTCTTATTGGTGACTTACAGAGTTTTAAGATATAACTCAGGTATTGCTGAGGTAATATAAACCTGTCTCTATTGCTGTTATATCGCTACACTGATGGTTGAAGGACAAAAAATATATCAGTGTTTCTCATCCTTGGCAGCTTTAAGGTATGTGGACCAACTCCCAGAATTCTGACTAACTGGGGAATTCTGTAATTTAAAGTCCACATATCATAAAGTTTCAAACCTTGAGAAACACTATTGTGAGTCATAGTAAAGATCCTAGCTCTGCTCATTTGCTGCCATTGTAAGGGATTTAAAGTGGGCAAGGCTGCTTTGTGGATAAATGATAATCCTTCCATGCACTTCGGAACACAAATATGTTATATTTCAGTATTCATAGAATATTACAGGAATCTGGTAAGCAAGCACAATCACTATTTTAAAAGGAAAAATACCAGTATTTAAATGTAGGGGATTATGTTCTTTGAAGGAGCTTGTTGTTCAGCATGTTTCACAAGACACATCTCAACCAAGTAGTGGCATTTTGACAATATAATTGTTTCCTGCCATAACATTTACCACAAATTGTGCTTATTCTCCAAATTTAACCCAGCATAAACCCAGTGAGATCAGGAAAGTTTGCTTTTATTTGTTACAAGTAATTTTCTACCATCCTACCTGACAGCTAAATAGAAGCTTGATTGGAAAGCAATTATCATATTGGGGAAAATTGTGGATAAACAACATATTTTCAATCAATGGCAGGTGAATATAAATGGCAAGTGATTCTGTCAGTTGCATTGTGTCGCTTAAAATTTTTGCAAATGTAGTCAAGCCCAATTATTTTGTAGACAGCTGCATTCCAACGTAGATAAAACATTGAAAAGCATTAACAAGAGTGTGTATGTAGAAATATCTACAGTATGTATCTATTCTCAAATATTCCTGTATATCTGTCTTTCCTGTATATCTATTCATGTACTGTATATCCATCTGTATATCTTTTTATTCTTTGAGCAGCATAGCTTTGTGCAGATCTAATTTCTTCCCAGCCAATCAATTACGATTTAGCAAATGGTACAAAAGCCTAAAAATGATGTTGTGTTATGATGTATTATTTGATGAAGTTCCAGGTCCTTACCAGTTTCACTGGTAAAGCACTATAAGATGTGACCCCAACATTTATGTTCTATGAAAACAATCAGGGCTATGCAGTGTTTCTTGTGACAGAAAAAGCTAGATATTTTGAAATATTTCAGTCAGGAGGGATAACTTGCCCTGTTCCTTCCATTTTTTTAAATTAATCAAATTAAAACAAGTGATAACTGAGGGCAATGTCTGGGTGATCTCACTCATCTCATCCTCCTAAGGAAAGTTCCATTTCATTCAATAAAGGCAGCATCTGCTAGCTCTATTTATGCCTAGTGAATCACTTCCATCAGCAGATTAAGGCAAAGTGTTTAAACAGGGAGGAGTGCCAAAATACTGCCACACGTTAAGCAATGCTGATGATTTTTAGGCTTTGTATCATTTGCTGAATTGTAATTGATTGGCTAGGAACAAATTACTTCTGCACAAACCTCTGCTGCTAGAAGAATAAAAAGACAAAGGCCTTTGAAGGAAAAGGAGGTAAAGTATTCTAACAAAATGTGATTAATTTTGGTTTTAACATGCAATAACAACAATTTGCAAAATGTTTTCATCTTCACAATTGTGGAGGACAAAAGAAAGACTATAATAGTAAATCATAAAGCAATGTTATATCTTTATATTGGACAAATTCCAGAGAGCTAGTACAGATCTAAGACTGAATTGACTGAACCATAATGTAATTGGGAAAGACAAATGGTGTAGCAAGACATATCTAAAGCATGCTTTAGATTTTGTTTTAGACTCCAAAAATCATAATCGCCAAACAGCCCTTTTTAGGTTTACCCATTTTGCCTTTATATCAGGCAAATGAGGATGAACAGTAGAGGCCCATGGGTTTCATGTGGCTCACAGCCTAATGTTTGTGGTCACAAAAACTTTTAGGATTGTGCTTGAAAACTTGAAAGAGCAGACTCCATGTGAATGTTTACATTTTTCAGGATGAATTTTGTTGGGAGTGCTCCAGGGATGTTCCAGGAGCCACAAAATAGGGTTTGGGAGTTATTAAGTAGCATAGGGACAGTGGCTACACATCCTTGTGTAAGAAAACATCAGTGACTCTTTTTAATACTGTTTTATGCTAGAGGGAGCAATACACTGAGAGAAGTGAATAATGGTAAGGATGGAATATTTTCACCCTCAGTCCTTTTGTGCTGTACACACAATCGTAGGAATCAGCAATTGGAGATTTTTTAAATTCTTGAATTTAAATTCNATCGTAGGAATCAGCAATTGGAGATTTTTTTAATTCTTGAATTTAAATTCTTGAAAGAGATTTTTTAAATTCTTGAATTTAAATTCTTGAAAGAGGTGGTGGTGAAACCCCTCCTGAAGAAGCCTGCCTTGGACCCGGCCCTTTTAAATAATTTCCGTCCAGTCTCCAACCTTCATTTTTTGGCGAAGGTTGTTGAGGGCGTGGGGGCTTGGCAGTTTCCGCTCTTCCTGGAGGAAGCAGACTATCTAGATCTGTATCAATCGGGCTTCCGGCCAGGGCACAGCACGAAGACGGCATTGGTTGCACTGGTGGATGATCTCTGGAGGGCCAGG
>AZIM01006717.1:18162-33744 GCA_000516915.1 Ophiophagus hannah | reverse complement strand
GAATTCTTTCTTATCCTGTCTATATCTGTTTTGAACTTGGAGATATGCCCAATGATCGATTTGTAATCCCTATGAACATAACTGCATTTTCTATAAAGATAGTCTCAGTATCAAAGAACTCCCCCAATTTTTTTAAAAGTAATATTTATTTTCCAAAAATATTTTTCAGATACATAAACTGGAAATCCTCTCAGAATACAAATTAATCTGGGAATAATATTCATTTTGAAAATGTTTACCTTTCCCCAAAGGACAAGGTTTAATGATTCTCATCTAATGATAACTGAAACAATCCTCTGTATATTTTATGAATATTATGTTTAGTATATACATACCTACATATTTAATGCAATTGGTACAAATATGGAATTGATACCTCTTAAATGGATAAATAATCCAATTTTGATCTATTGGCAACAATTCCAGTTCAGACCAATTAACAGAATATCTTGCCATTTTGCTAAAGGCATCTACCTTTTGCATCAATCCTGAGATAGTAGTATGAGAGTTAAACAAAAGGATGTCATCTTCAAATAAAACAAATTTGTTTTAACTTAGTGATATATGTCTCAAAGCTCCTTGTTTGGTGCTTGCTAGGAAAAAATAGTCCTATTTTTTAATCAACCTATGAGCTGAAGTGTGCACATCTGGAGGAAATATAAGGCTAATCTTTTTTTTTTAGTTTCAAGTAAGTTGTTAAAATAGCTGCTCTTTTGTTTTTAAAATTCCTGCATGAATTGATGCAGATTTATTTACAATTGTGATAATATTGGTAGCAATAGAAAAGGTCAGGAGTTTCATTTTTTCTGAGGCCTGTAGGATTAGACAAGTTTATTTTCAGGTAAAGTTTGTTGCTTCCACTACTTGGACACAGAGGAGGAATATCTAGTGGCCAACCCAATTGTGCATTATTATTCATTATGGTACGTGCAAAAAGCCAAATGCTCCATTCTTTCCATGTATGTTTTATGTACTGTTCTGAACTCACAGTTTGCTCTTGAGAGCACTTTCCATTTGTCTCAGGTTTCCACAACATCCTCAGGTTAATCAATAGGAACGACCAGTTCCCTAATAAAACTGCAGCTACAATATAATGAATTTTGAATGAGGAATGATTTCTTTAAGTGTTGCTGAGGGTTACACATTTACACTATGCTAAGGGATCTATGGAAAACTTTCATCTGAAACTTTAGGTGTTGACTTTGATGTATTAGGCTCAGCCTCAAGTATCTCTTATTGAACACAGATTATTGGCAACATGCATGAGTGTCAGGAAAGAAAACAGTTTGAAGGGCAGAAGAAAAGTGAAGGGCACATGCTCTAGGAGAGAATAACCCACTAGTTCATAGCCTCCAAACAAGTATATTTTTTATGTAACATCCATTTTAAAATTTCTTTTCTTAGATTTCTCCATTTGGAAGAAGGATCTTTTTTCTTCTCAGAGATGATGTTTATGTGGGTTTTAATTTAAATTGCAATAGAAATAATTACTCTTGCCACCATTCCATTCCCATTAACTGAGAGTTGCAAAAGATACAACAAGAGAAATTTCAATATCAGAAGTATGGAACTGTAATCCTAGGTTCCATAGGTGGGTGCCATCATCTCAGGTCTAATGTCTGTTGACTATATACTTTATACAAAATACTATATACTATATACAAAATATGCTCACTATTTCAGTTTGTTTCTAGTCATAATTCATAATAATTCCAAGGTCATTCTGATGTTCTCCTTAATATATATTCTATGTTTGTCTTTTTCTTATAATTCCCACCAATGGTTCAAGAATGGTATTATTCTATAGTTCATCATTTTTCACTTCACATGCTCAAAAATATATGAGGCTCGGGAGTGACAATATTTTATTCCTTATTATTTTCATTTAATCTGTTTCTTGAATTTCACTTTTATATATGTTTTTTGTATAATGTTTTATGTTTTATTCTGTGTTTTGATATGGCCAAGGAGCTAATCAACAACAATAAGGAAAAAATGTATATGAGGTTTTGCTTAATGATCACATAAAGAATAGTCCATATGTTACCCAAGACTAATTAATTGCTTCTTCCAAATTATGGTGGCATTTTTCTTCTTTGTTTTGTCTTGTCTCCATATTCAATTTTCACAGTTAGATTGGAAAAACCATTGGTTTAACTATTCTGATGGAGATGTTAAAGATAAAGATTTTTCTAAGTTGGTAATCTCCATACATGGCTCTATTATTCCTTCTAGGATTCCAAGCAATTTTTCCTTTCTTTCTATAGTTCATTAACTTGCTCATTTTCTTGCATCCTCTTTTTTGATATATACATGGTACTACAGTTGAAGAGTATTTGGAAGCTATAATTAGTCCAGAATGAAGTAGCGTGGACAAGTTTGGAGGCCGCTAGGGTGGCACAGATAGCACCACTGTTAAGCAAGCTGCACTGGATGCAGATCTGCTTCTGTGTGTTGATTATTCAATTCAAGGTGTTTATTATTAACATTAAAACTCTCTATATCATGTTCTAGGATATCTGAAGAATTGTCTTTCCCTGATGGGATTGGCCCAATCATGCTGATAGAATGGGCCTACTGTAGCCCCGATCAACTATGGAACTTGGGCTGCTGGGATCTAGCCCATGGCCCTCACCCTTTGGAAGATCTTGCTATAGGAGGTGAAATCCACCCCTCTTTTAGCCTTTGGGGGGTGGGAAAGCCTTTAAAATTGACTATGCTGATTGGCATGGGGTCCTGAAAAAGAAGCTGTTGGCTGGAGGTGGTTGGTCCAGTAACAGAAAAGGCACCCCCCTTTCCCCATTCCAAACCCATGGTTTTTTTGTTTGTTTTAATTTTTGAAGTTTTAATCTGTTTTTATATTTATAATTGTTTTGGTGTTTGTGTATGTTTATAATGCTGAAAACCACTCAGAGTCACCTTGAACCATGAGATGGGCAGCAAATAAATTTAATAAAAAAATAAAATAAAAACTATTTCGTAATTGACTTGCTGAGCAGCTCTCATGACTCACTGAATGAGTCAAAAGGTAGGCTTAAGAGGCTGAGAAACTCAATAGGAGAAAGAGAAAAAAATGACCAGAGAAGCCATGGGTGCTGAGATATTATATACTGAGCTGATAAAAAGTTAATCTCTTGAAAAGCTTTGCCAAGAAAACTGCAGGGGCTTGTCCAGGAAGACTCTAAGAACCAGACAGGATTAACCAGAAGGGGGAAAATGAGTATAAGACAACTTTGTTCCATAATCAAATTCATGGAGCAAGCAACAGGAGTTGCTAAGAGAGTCTACTTGGGAATTTTGATGTGGGAGTTTAAGAGAATCCAAAGAAATATTCCCTCTAAATCAAGGGTCTGAACTTGTTTAACTTCAGAACTTGTAGAAGGAACATCAAGAATAAATAAACATCATTCTACTACTGATGTTCTAAGAAGAGTTGAAGAGACAGAAGACTGCAATTGTGACCTGCAACTCTTATGGCACTCATAAAAAAAATTCAAAATAATTGGAATGGTAAGTGGCCGTATCTAATTGACAAAATAGGCTGATTTATCAGTTAAATGATATGGGTCCATACAATAGAAAGGGATAATAGAAGTAACTCTCCATAACAATAATGGACAAACTGAGAAGTAGGTACTGTGGCTGGCGGTAATAACCCAAAACAAGAAACATGGTGATATTCTACATTGTTGAAAGTCAAAAGCAGTGTTCAGATCCTAACAGAAAGCATTTGTGAAAAAAAACAGAATGGGAAACAACAGTTGGGATGCCAAAATGGTTGAGAGGTTACTACTGTGAGCTATAAGAACATAAAAAGAAGAAACATATTGGCTACTGATTCACTATAACAGGAAACTAAAACAATGCTTTCTTGATGGGGTCCATCCATGTAGTGCTAGGATCAAGAATAAAACAATAGCTTCCATCAGATTCAGTGCAATTATCTCCTCCTAGTGATACATGGAGAGGGTTGATGACACTATGAAGAATACAACAACTATATCACCACAAATTTTAAGCATTTCATAAAGAAGTTCAATATCATAATGGTTCATGTGGCATTTGTATTAATATTTCCAATTCATGGAAGAGGATTGAATATTACAGTGACTGGTTATGCAAATAATGTGACACAAGAGATTGGTTTTGAAGAACCTGACTCAGGATAATGTAACCATAAACTGATGGCAGGAAATGGTTTGCACCTCACAAGGACTGATAAAAATGTGCTTTGTCAAAGCATGACAAGATTGTTTAGGACAGCTTTAAACCAAATTGTAGCCAGGATGGAAATGAAAACTCCAAAGTAAGGACCTCAGACAAAGAGTCATGATCTATAAAAAGAATAACAGTTGCTATAATGGGGCTTCTTAATACAGAGGGGAAAATGGATAATAACATTGGCTCATTATGTTCATTCATGTCCTTCATTTCTATATTCTATTGATCCAAATTTGAGAAGTAAACTGGATGAGGTTAACCTCTCAGAACAGGAGGCCAATTATGATTAGTTGGATATGGCTATGACTTCCATGTCTGGCATATAGCAGTTGAACGGTATCATTTATTTGAAAGGAATAGAAGCAAAGAAGAGACAAACTGTAGTGTGTTTTTAAAAATATCAATTTCATCTCAGAAATCCCAATAAATGAGCTTTAGTGTGGTTTAAAGAGTATCTGAATTGAAATTAGTGAGGAACAAGTATTATAGTTTGTGTCTACTATTGTCCTTTCTAGTGATGGAAAAATAGTGGATGATACCTTCCAAAAACAAGTTGAACATCTTTCAAAGAGTCATGATGTTGTAATGATGAGAAACTTTAATTATGCTGTTGGGAGACAAATTGCCAACCCTTTTGGGAAATTTCCAACTTGTATTGCTGACAAATTTCACTTTGTGTAGATGGAGAAAACTCACAAGGTGATTCGTTATTGTTGACCTGACACTAATCAATAAGAAAGGTTTAGTTGAGAGAATGGAAATATCAGGATTACTGGGAGGAAGGGGCCATTTAATGCTGATTTTTTATTTTAAGTAAAACTAAAACTAAAGATATATTTCTTTTAAAAAGTGGAATTAAATAATTTAAAAAAACTAGGAAAAGCAAAAACTCAGGACCCTGTAATTGAAAAGGATGCTAAAAACAAGAAAAACTTGTATGTATTCAAAGTAGAAGGAAAGAAAAAATATACTTTTTATTTTTTTTCAAAAATGAAGGGGAGGCATTAAACATTGAAACTCAAAGAAATATGCTCAAGGAATGTTTTGAATGAGTTCAGATCATCAGTACCATACAATCTGCATCCAGGGATATTGACTACCTGAAGTCCTCCTGAATAGTCATGCTTTATTTGAAAAATCCTGCAGAATTGGTAAAATGGCCAAAACCCAGAAGGAAATGTGATCTTCATTTTTTTAATTTGGTAGCTATCTTAATAGATTGTGGGAATGCTGTAAACATAGTATATCTTTCAGCAAAGTGTTTGACAAATGCTCCATTAAATTGTATTAGCAATCTAAATAAGTGCGGGCTGAATGAAATGACAGTAGATAACTTGGATATCAAGCTCAAAGAATGCCCATTTATGTGTTCTCCACCAATAGGAGGAAAATATCAAGTGGGATTCCAGAAAGATCAGTCATGGATTCTCTTCTCTTCAAAACTTTTGTTAACAATTTAGACATAAAAATAGAAGGAATGTTATAAAAATGTGATAGAAAATTTAATCAGGTAGGTCCTAAAAGATAAGTAAATGTCCTAAAACTAAATTTCAAAATGAGATTAATAAGGAAGAACAGGCTGAAAGTAACATAATGAATCAAAGGACTTCTTTAACACCACAGGATGGCCTTTGGAAGAGGCAGTTATATGTCTGATGTTCTTCCTGAACTCATTTGCAATAAGTTTATCATTGCTATATAAATTGAGGAGACAATTAGATAGAATTGCAAACTGCTCATCCTGACTTTTCCACACATATAGCATAAATTGATGTTTTCCCAGAGAATAGGAATGGACAACAGTGAGGGCAAACTTTGGCCATGAACATCAGCAGAAATATCACATTGTACAAGTTTGCATTTTGCCTCCCTCTTTCTTAGTTGAGGCTCTGTACATGTTTTGTCTTGACAAAAGAGTGAAGTATATTTCAAACACCCAAACAGATGTCATGAAGACATTTGCTCTCTCATTCCTGAGTGAAAGATGTGAAATAATAATTTTAAGTTAGGGGAAGGCAGGTTCTGACTTGATATTAAAATAAACATCCTAATAGTAAGGATTGTTTAACAGAAGAACCAATTACCCNCCCTTTCATTAGATGTGTACAATTCAAGGATAGATGTTTCAGTTTGGACTCCTGCACTGAACAAGGAGGTTGGGCCTGATGACCTAAAGAATCTGTTTCAAATCTATTATTCTATTATTCCTTTTGTTATTCCTACCAAAACTCTACAATTTCCTGCTTTTTTCTCTGATCACCTCAAGTACATCTGTAATTCTCTTTTTCTTCTATTGTTGTTCCTCTTGACTGAAATAGTTTTCCTTGTTCTTTCTTGCTTAATGCTGAAAGTTTGTGTTCAGTCAGTATATATCCCTCTTGTCGCCCAAGGCTTTCATCCTCCAGAAGCTGATAGCTCGCTTTGAAAGTCACTTGGGATCTTTTCATTTTTGAATTTTTGTGTGACTATTTTTTCTGCTTCAGTTTTCACAGTATTTTTATCTTTTTCCATAACTCCTTAGGTTATTTTTCACATAACTCAAGCATACTGAATTTGTTCCTTACAGTGATCTTCTACACTCTACACCCTACTACATCAAATCTTTCTGGCTTAACTATTTCTATTTTTTTTAAAGTTTAACCCAAATATTTAACACTATTTTTTCAGGGTCTTTTCCAGAGTTTTCATGTACAAGCATCCTTATTAACACCTCTCCTCCTTCTGTATCCTATTATGTAGTCAATTTGATTCAAGTATTGTCCACCAGATGATTTCTAGGTACTGCATAATATCAGTTCTTTATAGTAGACATGGTCAAGAAAGAGGCATAGCAGGACTCCATGAATGCTCCTTGTTGTACTAGGGTAGAATAGCAGAATATTGTCAGAATATTTTTCTGTCTTATCTTACATCAAAAAAATCAGGGATATTTTGAATTTCTTTATCACACTTTAATCTTTCTCAGGATTGTGTCATCTTTTCTGAAAGCAACTCCACATACCCTTTCCACTCTCCCATTAATGAATTGTTCATTCCTTTTCCATTCCCAAGGCCAGGATTATATTCCTTCACATGTCTTTCTGTGTTTATAGTATTTATATTATCTGTGTTATATTATATGTATTTTCAGTTTGTATTTTTTGTGTGTCAGAAGCAACAATTAAAATTTAAAATTTAAAATATAAGATTAAAATAACTGTTGGCTTCTGGCCTTTGTGTTTGTGGTGATATGCAGACAACAACACATATGTATTCCTGTCTTTTGTGTCCTGATCCATCCACACATAAGGGCATCATGGCAATGTGACAGAACACAATTAATGTTGCTAGTTTCTGGGCAAGATCTAATTTGCATTTTCAGTGAACAAAGTATTATATTTATAGAACTTTATTATTTTATGCATTATTGCATTTACCCAATTCAATTTTTCCTTGAAATCCCTTTAGGTTCCAACTTTTTAATTCTAATTAACGATTAGCAGTAGTCTTGCAACCATTCTAGATTTGGTATCTCTTTTAATTTGCCATATAATTCTTCAGTGAATAAAGCTTTTACTTCAAAAGAATAAATACATTTTAGTATTTCATTAATTGATGAATGAAATCTGTGCTCTGCATTTAAGACAATTATATTATGAGCATTTAACCTTTTTAATGGGGATGTTCTGCTACTTAATTACTATTGTGCATATAATACATCTATAATTTGTATAACATTAACATTCACTGGGTATCTATCAATTCTAATAGTTATCCTGTCATCTTTGAGGTTATAGCTGAATACTCAACAGTGTTCTTTTTGAATAGCATTGCCACTCCATTTCTTTATATAGGTTCATGGCTTGGATCCTATATTATTATCCATTCCAGTATATCTAAGTTCCCTTATTTGTAAAACACCAGTTTGGCATGGGTCATTTCAACAATTCCAAGTTTTCTTTGGTCCATAGTGTCCATACTCAAACTCCAGTTTGTAATCTAAATTCAGCAGGAGCTCTTTATAGAGATATATTAATGAACATAAACAGATTGTATGACAAGTAATTAAGTAGCAGAACATCCCCATTAAAAAGGTTAAACGCTCGTGGTATAGTTGTCTTAAAGACAAAGTACAGTTTTAAACCATCAATGGAATACTAAAATATATTCTTTTGAGTGAAAGCTTTATTATGAAACATACAAGGATAAAAAATAATGGTTCTATCTAAATTCTCTTCTCTTCAAGAAATCTAAATTTCTCGAAGAGAATAAAACAAGGAGAAGAAAAGCAGGAAATTCCCTTTTGTTTGTTAAATATAGAAACTCAATTAATTAATAATAGACACATAGATTATATGTGAAGACTCTTTTTCTTATGTATACATTGTATGTTGCCTTGCTCTTCAAAATGGCTCAGAGATACAAAAGAATTATGCAGTTTGCAGTACAATTTTATGTTTCCTTTTATTGGTAATACAGGAACTCCTTTTCCAATATTGACACTGTCAGTGACTATATTCCTTTGCAGCTTTGGCCTGCTCTTCAACAAATACACATTTACTTGGCAAAGTTCAACACTCCTCTCCAGTAAAGAGAGCAGTAATGGCTGGGGAATTCTGGGAGTTGAAGTTCACACATCTTCAAGTTGTCAAAGTTGAGAAACACTGAAATAGACGAATGATTTATCAGGTGTCATTAGGTGATATTTAAATGTATCCAAACATCACAGTCATGTCCACATGATCTAATTAGCAATAAAACTAAACTAGTTTATTTTTGTCTTTTGCATTTGATTTTGGAATTCTCTTTTCTAGATGGGTAGGCTTCCCCACACCTGCAGAGACCTACTTATTTTCCACCTCGTTACTGACTGCTCTTAAGTTTATTTCTCCCCTTCGATCCTAGCCTTGAAGGGTGGATCAGGAGTGGAGGTGATAATAAGCACATACACATCTAGTGGTTAAATGAGGGACTTTTTTTCTGGACACTATAACACTGATGCTGATAGTGTACCATGGTGTAAGATTATATAGAAGTGAACTATTATTTACAAAATTAATATGTACATAAGAGTATAAGTGATATAATAAATCAAGTCTGAACCACCTTATTCTTCCTCTTCTCAAGTCTCTTTCCCTCATTTTCTATTTACTTTATTATTCCACTTCTTCTTCCTTCCTTACTTCAAGTATTGATACTGGAATATGTCTGCAAGCTTCTTTCTAGCTATTTTGTTGCAGACAAAACCTTTAACTTACACTGCCTAGCCACTGAATCTCCATAAACACAACACAGCTCTTCCTCCTGGTCTTTCCATACTCTAACAAGCCATTCCAGATTTTTCCTCCTGTTCCCCCCCCCCGCCCCCATTTCAAGGTAGGAATCTCTGGACTTCATAGGCTCTACTCCACTCAAAATTAACTAATGTCTTCTTCTTCAGTAAATCCTATAGCATCTGAAATTGCACACCACTGGCCTGCTTTTCCTTGTTTCTTTTATATTTTATAATCAAGACATACTGTATATGTGCCATTTTAAAATCTGTGATAAAGTCATGGATTTTTTTGGGAAAGGCAGACGACAGCAGAAGATCAACAGCGTGTAGGCAGAAGATGGAAAATACAAAAATGCACCTTTAATATTTTCTACTTTCTGTCTACACGCTGTTGATCTTGTGCTGCCAACTGCCTTCTCTAAAAAAAATCCATGTCACAGATTCAACCACTTTCCCTCAGTCAAACACATCAACCTACACACATAGTAACAAGGATGATCCTACCAGAAACTCATGCTTCCACTGGAATTACTGAGAATCATTGAAACTATTGGGCTTTCCCTTTACATCAAGGTAGTTGTCCCCAAGGATGGAATNTTCTTTTCTGTGAAAGCAAGCAATTTCTCTCTTCGGCTGTGTTCCCAGGAGGCCCTATGTTGACCTAACCACAGTAAGCTGTGCTATTTATCCCCAATTGCACACTGAATCTTAAATCAGATTATGAGGTTTATCATGTGATCAAAAGTCAGGCTGTTATAATTTGGATTTTTGTGGCTAAGCCTCAACCTCTGTCTGGATAAAGTATAGCATGTGATAGTTGGGGGTTGTAATAGCTTTTCGGCTTAGCGTGTCATGTGAACACAGCCTTTTTGTGCCAACTGTGCTTTGTAGTGGAGTCACTGGGGAAGTGTTCAAATGCTTTATCCATGAGTTGAATTGACATTTTCTCAGAATATACCAGATGCAGGGTTTTTATCTGAAGAAAAAGAAAAGCTTTACAATTGTAGGATAATACTGAGGTCTGGGGTGAATGTAATTTGAAAAGCTATATTCAAAATCCATCCCTATTTAGCTAATCCTATCTATTGCTCACCTCTTGCAAGTTCCAGCTGATTAAATTTCTATCACTGGCTCATCAGCTGCTCTTTGCTCCCTTTAGCTTCCCCTTCCAATTGACCATAATATTTAAATTCAAAGGAATTTCTTTTCTCCTTCCCTCCAAATATGCCTCTTAAGCATAATTTATTATAGTTCTTCAGAAATCATCACACCTAAAATGATTATACCATGTTCAGGAATACCTAAAACACATGGGCATAAGCTACCTGAAATGTTTCCTTTTTATTTTTTTTTATTTGTGTAATGGACAGAGAAACCTGAATAGCTTTCCTATATATCTCCTTTGAATAGAATGATTATGCCAAAGGAATCTACTAAACTCCAAAGAAATTTCATATTAAAGGTATAAAAGAAATGGCAACTGTTTGTGTCTGTAATAATAAACAGAAATAGAAAGTGTTTGACTGATCTTTAATTTGCAACATCATTGAATAATTTTCTTAAGTGTAATCAGCCAGATTTAGATGGAACTTGTAGTGATTGCTCTCTTTATTATCTCACTAGACAAAGTGTGCCCTGCTGTGTTATCATGTCAGTCATATATCTTTACCTAAATAGAGAAACAGGATGACCACAGGCAGGCAAAAATATCAGTGGGAGAAGGAGAGATTTCTGAGTCCCTATTTGCTTCCCCATTGAATTTCCTTGTAGAACACTGGCAATGAATATTGGAAATATTTCTTCATTCCATTCCCCTCCCTCCCCCTTCCTGCCCTCTTCCTTTGTTCCTGTTTCTTCCTCTCTCCTTCCCCTCCCCTCTCCTTTCCTTCCCAGCAAGCAAAGATGTTTTAGGAGCAATAAGATGAGCCAATTCCTTGTTACTGGGTTGGTTGGGGTATGAAGTAAGGGATTGAAAGAAAGGCTGGAAAACTGTCACAGATTTCTGAAAATAAGAGTGATGTCACTGCAGCAGCAAAAGTCCAGTAGCAGCCAGTAGCACTGAAGCAGCCAAAACTTTCCTCAATTTTATTCCATTGGTTCAAAAATTATTGCCCTATGATGCAGCATTTTATCCAAGTAAAGATCATGACAGGATTTTAGTTCCTAGAAGACATAATTAAGTAGTATAAATTATATTTTAACAATATTTACTCATATGCAAAATCAACTTATTTTAATAGTTGGTTCTCCAAACAAGCATGAAATTGAATTGAGGGCAGTCTTTTAAACTTCAGGCCAAATATTGTATTTATCTATTTCTGCACAAGAGAAGTCCCCTAGCAGCATGTTCTGTTCTGCTGTGTGGATGGGTGTAGCTCATAATGGAAAAAGAAGTCCTACATATAGTGGAACAGAGCATCTTCTCCAATTTTAAAGACCTTTATAGTTGTCTCCTGTATGAAATCCAGTATTTGGAAATTTCAATGGAAAAAGATCCAAAGAGTGTGACAAAGACCATGCAGGCAACCCACTGTTTAGGCTTTCTGAATATCTGTTGATCAATGGTTTTCTTTCTAACCAGGATGAAGAGAGCAGTCAGCCTGTCTAAAGTGAACTCAGTACTCCCCTGTATTAAGTAAACTGTCAAAGAGGGGAGGTAATAATTTGAAACCTCCTGATGACAATGCAGTGCCTATCTAAGTACATATTCTCTTCCCTGCTTCATTCTATTGTTTATTGTAATTACAATAGCGGTAATTCCATGTTCTTATTTGGAAGCATAAATTAAGATAGGGGGAAATCAGTTAATTAAGGTGAGTATTAGTTTGAGGGAGGAGAGGAAATCAATTTGCTATGACCACTATTGTTTGCTGATGGGGAAATCATTTCTGGATGGCTGCAAGGAAAAATAAATCATTACTTTCAAAGGTTTATATTCACAACTTATTAATTTAATTATATGCTTTATCACTTCATTTTAATTTTTTTTTCATTCAATCCCACCATATATTATGAATGGCTGTGCATAGACTGTGGCAGCCATTTTATGATGAACCAATATTTTATGGCATCCTTGTGAGAGAAATGCTTCTGATGCAACTGGAATTTTCTTGAAGATGTTTTGCTTCTCATCCAAGAGTTTTCTTCAGTTCTTCACTTCAGAGAACCGAAGAAGCTTCTTGGATGATAAGAGAAAAGTCTTCAAGGAAAAAACAAAGAAAGTCCANNNGCCTTTTGAAAAAAGCACCTTTGAGACAATCATCACCTAGATGACTGAGAATCTCCATAGACATCTCCCTAGCTTTCTTATTGTCTTTATGCCCAAAGTTGTCTATTCTGATTATTGTAGGAAAGCTAGATTCCATTCTAAATCTAATAATATCATAGTTTATGCATAAGTTTTAATGTTAGAAATAGTAGCACTGTTTTCAGATTTCAAATTTGGTTGCATGCTGCCTTTGAAAAGAACAAAGATGAGGTTGTATAATTTTTAAAAAGTATTAAAATATTAGGTCTTTTTAATGAACAAAATAAATTTTGAAGTCCACTGACACTTTGGAACATTTATGTAAAGTCTGTAGAAGGAATAAGTTTTCCTTCAGTTAAATTAGCTGTCTTATGGTTTCCATCAAGTTTATAATTGGAGTTTAGGTTATGGCAGGCATAGAATTATGAAGAAAAAGTAGCTTCCTAGATCCAGAAAATATGCTGTGTAAGAAGTTAGGCCTACAGCCATGTCCTTCATTTTTATAATGTCGCAAAGGAGCAATAAGTAAGACTTAACTCTACATTTAAAACTGAAATGAATTCAGGTTTTCTAACAAGTTAGAAGTTGTTTTATGCAAATAGCTCATGTGAAAAAAATGGTAGAGGTTTCTCAGCCAGTGAGATTTAACACATATAAAATGAAACATGTCAATTGGCCTTTGGCTAAACCCAGAAAGAGAATCTGGGTCAAGACAATGCTAGATTAGACTCAATTTTAAACAAAACATTTCAGTTCAAATTTGGGAATGAAATAGATTCTCCTTCCAGCTATCTTTAAAAAAAAACAGTGATGCTTGTAGTAGGTACAATCTTATGTTCTTTGGGTTCATCCGAACTTTCTTCAAAAAAAAAAAGAAAAGAAAAAAGAAATGTAATTACATTCAGAAATGTAATTGATATATATAAAAGATTCAGTTGTTAAATGTAAACTTTCATAGCTTCATTCTCATTGATTGCATATATTGTAGCCTTTTTCAGAAGTGCAACTTTCTCCACTTTAGCTCCACTTTCTCACTCTCACATGGCTGAGGAATACCACACACACACACACACACACACACACAACCCCAAATATATATGGTATCTTTTCTTCTCAAGCAATTATCTCCCAAAAGCTTAGCCCCCCACCCCTCACCCCAAAAAAGAGAGAAAAAGAGAGAGTTAAGCAATCATATCATTGTAGCCTTAAGGAACTAAAAGCAGTAGCATGTTCCAATTCCAAAATTATTATTTTATCTAGTTAAACTGGAATTAAAGAGAAGTGTAACATAGGGCAGAACAAATCAGCAGAATAATGAAGGAGGGGAATTCACGTACATCACTTTTCTGTATTCTGAATGATTGTGAAAACAGTGGCAACATTTCCTGTACAAGTCAGTTTCACTTGTATTCTTTTTCAAGTCATTTTTTTTCCTAAAAAGAAAAAGTTCAGCATCAGTTTGTAAATTGTTTTGTTTCCCCTCACACACACAGTGCAAATAATTGATATTTAGAAACATTTTATATACATATTTAAATGCCATTTTCTTAGAGAATACATATCTCTCAACCTATTTTATTCTAATATACACATGATTATGATTCTGCTAATGATTATGTTCTGCTAAGGTAATTGATTTGCAAAAGTGCAGATAAAGACAGTTCATTTCAGATTTTGCAAAGAAAGGTACTTCAAATAACTCTTTATTCCTCCACAGTGCTTATTCTACTTCTGGGTACCTTTTTTTCCTGATGCTTCATCCTGGATATCTGAATTCTAAGTCAACATAATTCTCAGTTGATTTTCATCTAATCCATTGGGCCTCTGAGGATCTCATTTTAGCAAGTCTCTCTCCTCAGTTATATTCATTATACTACTATATACAGTTGAGTAGTAAACAAACTGACATTAGTAAATAGAACCCATGCATATTTTCCTTTCACCAAAAACTTTATTTTTAATGGATTTTATTTTTTATGGCTTGTTTCAAGTCTTAAAATGCATTAGAGTAGATCTATATTTAAAAATAGCCAGAAAGAGGACACTGGATAGAAATAATGATTGAGATGAAGTGGTAGATGCCTTATACCTTAGAGCCCTTGATTCATATTTCAGCATGGATAGATAGCTATTCTGTCAGTTTCAATTGCACATTTTTATTGTATCAGCATAATTTATACTAATACAAGTATCAGGTTTTATTTTACTATAACTTTTGTCAGGATTAAGAATAGGTGTAACTGACATCAGCAACTAAGAATATTTGTTAAAAGTGTAAGTAACAGATGACAGATAATCAGAGTGGGAAGGGACCTTGTAGGTCATCTAGTCCAACCCCATGCCCCTTCTCAAGTGATGATGCTCCCACAACTTCCGAGGGCAAGCTGTTCCATTGGTTGATTGTTCTCACTGTCACAAAGTTTCTCCTTATTTCCAGGTTAAATATCTCCTTGTTCAGTTTCCATCCATTATTNCTCCCTTGGTCCTTCTCTTCACTAGACTAGTCATGCCCAGTTCCTGTAACCGTTCTTTATATGTTTTAGTCTCCAGTCCCTTAATCATCCTGGTTGCTCTAAAGGAGTAGGGAAGGGAGCACGATCTAATCTCTGTACATGAAAACAGTTACATCCCTGACTCTACCTACAAAATTGTGGCATTTGCTTTAGTAAAGCTCGAAAATACCATTTTACTTCTGAACACTTTATAGCTAGTCCTCAACTTGCAACCATTCATTTAGCAACCATTCAAAGTTACAATAGCACTGATAAAGTGACGAGACCATTTTCTCACATATGATCATTGCAGCATCTGCATGGTTATGTGATCAAAATCTAGACCAGGGATCTTCAAACTTGACAGC
>AZIM01006717.1:0-10131 GCA_000516915.1 Ophiophagus hannah | reverse complement strand
TTCTTTCTTTCTTTCTTTCTTTCTTGCATGAGTGCTACTTCTCAGACTCTTGCTTTTCTACAGGCAAGATATACAGAGATACAACATGGAAAAGTGAACACCAAAAGTAAGGATTCAAGGTTTATTTTGTGTAGCTTTCTCAAAGACCAACAAATATGAAGAAATAAATAATTTAACAACAACATATCTGAACTCCTTTCTGAATTTTGTTCCTTGAGTTGATTGCATTTGGCAACCAAGGGCACCTAGAAACTCACTGGGCCACCATAAATAACTTTGCCACAACATTTGGGGGGGCAAAGCTTTTTGTTTGCTTTTGTGGAAAACCTCCCCCAAATCCTTTGATAGATACAATGAATCTATTTTGTTATGAAAAACAACTCCTTCAAATCCCAATATACTGAAATACCCATTGACCATCTATCTCAATGGGACAAAAGGAGTATCTGTAAGGGTATCAAAAGCCAAATAGCAATGGATCAGGCAGAGTGCCCAGTATACGGGGATGCTGAGCTTCTATCTGACCAAGGCCTGCAAATTTTGGGGAGAGGTATATCTGGGACTACAAAAATGAAGGGGCCCCAAAAAGTAGGTGGTGTTGCTGGAATTCAGAATATTCCTGGTTGTTTTTTTTCCAATCCCTTCTTGGAATATAATAAAATAAGTTTCATTAAAATAATTAATTTTCAGAAAACCCTTTCAGATCAATACACTTGTCTAGTAATGTTTACCTGGATGGACTATGTAGGTTCATGAATTTAAGTTAAGGGTGGATGTCAGTGCCATAAATATTTGTATAAGAAGGTGGTTGCATGGCAGCTCCAGAGGCTTCTGGATGAAACGGATTATCTAGACCCCTACCAGTCAGGATTCAGACCTGGTTTTGGGACAGAAACGGCATTGGTCGCACTCTTGGATGATCTCTGATGGGAATGGGATGGGGGTAGTGCATCCATCCTTGCTCTACTTGACTCTCAGAGGCTTTCAGTACCAACCACGGTATTCTCCTGAAGTGGATTTGGGGGATGGGAGTGGGAGTGGGAGGCCCTGTGCTATCCTGGTTCACTTCTTTCCACTGCGGCCACTCTTGGTCAGTGCTGATAGGAGGGGAGAGATCCAGCCCTCGCCCACTGCTTTACTGGGTTCCACAAGGCTTGGTGCTCTCTCCACTCCTGTTCAACATTTATATGAAGTCGCTGGGTGAGACCATCTGCCACCACGTACTGAGGTATCACCAATATGCTGATGATACTCAGCTGTATGTCTCGGCCCATGGTGAATTAAGTGATGCCTTGTCCTTCCTCTCGCAGTGCCTGGCAGCTGTTAGGGGTTGGATGGGGAGCAACAGGTTGAGTGGCTCTGGGTTTGGGATTCATTGGCTAAGGGAGAATTGCCATCTTTGGTCCTGGATGGGGTGGCACTACCCCAAACAGACCCTGTGCATAATCTACAGGTTCTCCTGGACTCACAACTCCTGCTTGAAGAGCAGGTGATGGTCGTGGCCAGGAGGGCCTTTGTGCAACTGTGGGCTGTGTGCCAGTTATGCCCAACTGTGGGTTGTGTGCCAGTTATGCCCATTCCTGGACCAACAATCCCTACTCACAGTCACTCATGCCTTAGTCACTTCCTGTCTTGACTATTGTAACACACTCTACATGGGGCTGCCCTTGAAGAGCATCCGGAGGCTTCAGTTGGTGCAAAATGCAGTGGCCTGCACAGTTTTGTGCAACAAGGTCACATAGGTTAATATAATTGGGTCTGGGTTAGGGACTTCTGTCCTCACTTGAGTTGTGTGGGGGGTGGGGGTTCATGAAGCTCAGCCAATCTCATTGTACATATGTTGTACTCCGACAATAAAAGTAATAATAAAGCCCTTCATGGCTTGGGACCAGGTTATCTGAGGGACCATCTTTTGCCAGTGACATCTACCTGACCCATCAGAACGGGGAGGCAGGGAATGTCGTGAGTCCCATCCTTGAGGGAAATACACCTGGTGGGACCCAGAAGAAGGACCTTCTCCATAGTGGCTCCCTCCCTCTGGAACATCATTCCCCCAGAGATTAGACTGGTCCCCACTCTGATTCTCTTCTGGAAGGCATTGAAGACCTGGTTCTACCAGTGGGTCTGGAGAACCCAGAGTGGGATGGAGACCATTAAATGGCTCGTGTAATCTGCTGTCGCGGGGGGGAGGGGGGAGTTTACTATATTAATTTATTTGATTTTATGAGTTTTATTGTTTTAAATTGTGGTTTTATATGTTGTAAGCTGCCTTCAATCATCATGGTGAATAGACAGCAATACAAATCTAATAAATAAATGCTTTTGTTTTCTGTTCATATTTAAATATCATTTTGATGTTCTTCTAAATTATTTTTAATTAAAAATATATTAAAAAGCAGGAGTCTTTCCATGGATTTGACTTGACCTTAATTTTTAGAAGAACAGCTTTACTGTGACTTGGATTTTATGGATCATTGCATACCTTGGCTAGGTTTAAGTCCAACAGAGAATGGTGCTGCTGTGGGTATGGGCCACTTCCGAGATGCGATTTATGTGGACCTAACGCTATTTATCCCCTGAAATCTTAAAGATAAAAGCCTTAAAGGCTGTGACTTTACTGTATTCAGTGTGACAGGATTTCTGTTAGACTTGAGATCCTGCCCAAGAGAATATATTGAGAGTTAATGTATAAACACAACTTATTTTTCTTCCTTTTAAGAATTTGATAAAAGAAAATAGCAATAAAAGCAAATTGCTAAGAAAATATTATGAATACAGGAATAATTTCCATGAAAGATCCTTGTTCGGACTGTCTTACTAACTTTATTCCTTTGAGGAAATCTGTTCCTTATAATGGGATAAAAAACAGATAAGCAAAAGGCAGACTTTTCTTTCTTCCTAGCTTCTTTTATTACCTTCCCCCTCTTTGTTCATCAAAAGGTCAGTTCACACTCAGACATTCACAGAGACAGGCACATCTTGAATAACTAAGCTTTTCTTCCTCTAGCATGCATGTTTTGTGTAACGAAAAGGATGAAAAAGGACCATTCATGAACTAAATAGCTTAAGTTTCAAATTAGACAAGAAGAAGAAGTTGATGTTATTGACACTTATAATTGTGTTGTAAGAGAAAGGAGGTAAGAAGAGTCTAAGGATTGACATAATCATCACTGACTTCATTTCACTTCCACCTATGATTATTTTTGCTTCAGGCACTATGGAGATTTGCCATCAGACAGGAAAGATTTAGGTACAAATCCCCACATAGCCATGAAGCATGGTGAGTGATTCTAATTGAGACAATATATCATTATCTAATATGCAATACAGGGTTACTATGACAATGAAAAGAGATAGAAAAAGGTGCCACTAAACAAGATTGCTCCAGTGATTCTTTGGAATATACAACCCAGAGTTCATGTTCTAGCAAGCATCAAATTCTTTTTGGTTGTAAAAATGGAGATTTAAGGAAGAGTAAATTGACTGATTTTGCTTTAAAAAAAAATAAAAAATAGACCAACGCCAAATAGGTATTGGAGAGTGAGTTTTCCAGCCACCCCTTGATTTAATAACAAATACACCCATTCATTTCCATTTCCATTTTTTCCACTTTGTCTCTTTTATCTCCATTTTATTCTATTTCTGCATAAAAGGTTAAAAAAAAAAACCCTTTCACATTTCATTCAAGCCCATTGATCCAAACATGTGAATTGTGTGCAGTTTTTCCTATCAAGTGGTTTGCAAGCAATTTGTCCTAATATGTAATGCATTATATAATTTCTTTATCAGATACATAAAAAAACACACACACACACACTGTACAGGACAGATTACACTTGTATCTTGCCATTTTTTTCTGGGAAACTCTAGTTGGCACAATGGATGGGTTCTTCCCTCATTATAATTTTACAAAAAATAATTCTGAAGGTAGACTGAGAGATTTCTGACTCCCTGTGGAAGTTACATTGGGAGCTAATGTTGTCCATGTCAACAATAAGCTGCCATAATAAGGTATCCCCTAAATCATGGGAAAGATGGAAAAAAGAAGTTATGTTTTAAACCACAATGGATATGTAAGAGGGAACTTCATTCTCATCTTCTCAAAGGACAATCAACTGCTTAAAGAGGCTTCATTCTTCCATATTGTATTGTGTAGATTTCTATCTAGCAGTGCTTTGTGAAGTATATAGATAGTTCCTGCTGAGTTTGAATCAGGAGGTCCATTTCTTTTATGGCCATCTCCTCACTCCATATTGCTTAACCATATCAAGTGTCTGGACTACTTTAGTCAAGTTCAAGCTTGCAACATCTGTACTACTGTATGCTATTTTTTTATTGATGAACTGAATCAGTTACAGACAAATCATGAAAGAAAGAAACTGAATACATTTGCAATAGAAACACAGATTGCTTTTCTCCATTCCTGTTTGACCTCCAACTTCTTCAAATGTACAAGTTTAGCTGCCTCCTCTGGATTTTTTCCCCCGTATCTCTGAAATCTTTGCATTTGTCAGCTGTATTTTCAGGGATAGACCTCAATCGCTTTTCTGTCTCTAATTTGTGCAAATCAATCTCATCCTTAGGAGACTGAGTGAATAGTCCCTCTCCAGAGGGCATCTGACACCTTAGTTCAGGAAATAGTCAATTACACCATTCATCATTTCTGACTCGACCATTCCACATTTCTGAGGCACAGAATGATTATTGAATGGATGCTCAAATAGCACATAATTGCCTTTTTATTGTCCATCATTCTCATTTTTATTTCCTAGCCTGAGACTCTGAAGCATTGCTGTTTTGCTATCTGGGACATTATCTCTAAATCTTTATTCCTGATATTGAGTTAGTTACTAAAGTTTATTTAAAGTCTGCTATCTGGAAATGCTAATTATCTCCCAGGAAAATGTTGCTTATTATTTGCCACACATGTCTTACCTCTGTTTATCAGATTATTATTTCTCTTGTTGCTTGCTTTTTTTCAGTGCTTAGAAGAACATACTTTGATATCAGCAGAAATTCTGGGTTTCAGGGGTTATTTTTAACCTTTGTTTTTCACACAGAATTCTACTTTCAGTGCTTTAGTTTCATTTGGAAACAATATGTAAGGATTTGCGTGCCTGTGTGTGTGTGTGTGTGTGTGTGTGTGTTTCACGCTGACAAGTTCTTCTCTTGAAGATCTTGAGTTCCTTTCTACAGAATATTTTCATCCCTGCAATTTGAATTCTAGTTTGTACCAAATTAAGAAGTTAAAAAAAACTTCCCTGCTTCAGAATATGAACTGACACCTTTCTGCTTTTCTAATGATTTCTAGATGACAGAATGGGATAGACATGTTGCCATTTTTCCATTTTGCTGCAGGAAGATTCTGAATTTCCCCTTTCCCCCCTTGTTACAGGTTTTGGCCAGGAACCCAATTTTTATAGCCATCTGACATTAAGCACCTCAGCTAAGATGCTTGTTTCCTGTGCTGCTTTTGACCTTTCCTGAAGCTCACTGAAGAAATTCCAGTCTGGATTCCTGTGGTTTGGCAATGGATCTGGGTTGGTTCTTCATCTATGCTGGTGAATTCTAGAAACTGAAGTCCACATATTCTAAAGTTGCTGAGGTTGAGGAACACTGGTCTAGCTATGGCTACTGTAGTGACTTATTATATGTTTCTCTACTTCTTGCCTTTCTCAACCAAGCAAGGAAAGCAATCTATACTCTTTGGCCCTCTAGGGTCTACCAGTACTCACCTTTTCCTTTAGAACTCCCTTCTCATTGGCTACCATTTTTTGACTTTGCTTTCCCAGATATCTGCAAACACAGAGATACGTTTACACCCCCTTCCCAAGGTCTCTCATTTCAACTAACATCTGCCCCTTTCTTTTTCTCCCTCACTGAGCTATCTTTACTCTTATGCTTCTGTGCTTAAAGCAAATTGTTTGTTTCATTATAGATTTATAAAAGTTGGGAGTAATGACAAAATCATGGTTCAAGTGTGCAGAGGAATTTCCAGTGAAACACAAATTGGTTTAATATGGTGCCAGAGGTGAAAAGCAGGTCCTAACAGTGAGAAGCGGGAACACCTTTTTACAGAAATACACTAATTATAGTATAAATGTGGTTGGATAGAATAACAACGTACCTAACTGGATATAACACGATTGTGTTTAGTGAGGTCAGTCAGGAGTAGGAGCAGGAGTAAGAGCAGGAGCAGGAAGAGCAGGACAAAGAATTTTTTTCACCAGGCACTGAAATGAATCATGAAAGACCACAGTCACTAGGAAGGACTTAAAGTGACTCATGATAGAAAATGGTACTTTTAAAGCATGAGGATGAGAGTGTGTTTGCACTTCTGCAGTTAAAAAATGGGTTAAGAATAAAATGTGGGTCTGGCCTTTGTCACCAGAGGTCAAGTTCAAATCTTTCCCTAATATAATCTCATGATAGTAATCACACATTATCTTTATGAGAGATTTATAATTTTAACATGTGAAGTGCAAATAACATAAATGAATCACTTGCACATCACTTCATAATCATTGTTTGGATAATGTTCAGTGCTCCTCCTTCTGTCCCAATATAATGCTAGAAAGTTGATCAATATTATTTTGTCTTACAACACATGAAACAGCTATGATCTGCCTCCCTAAGATAGGAATCTTAATGTAATGGAAGCAGGATTCCCTACTTAAGCAGATGAAATGCTTTGTAGAGGTGAATTGCTATCTGAGTAAAAAGTTGATGTAGGACCAATCAGTGTGGATCAGCCACTTTGATTTTCAAACAGAGATTTCTGTGGAATTATCATCTCAGAAGCCATAAAGCAAAATCCCAATCACAGCTAATCAGAGTTGGAAGGGACCTCGTAGGTCATCTAGTCCAACCCCACACCCAAGCGGTAGACTCTACACCATTTCTGACAAATGGCAGTCCAATCTCTTCTTGAAAAGTCTCAATTGATGAAGCTCCCACAACTTCCGAGGGCAAGCTGTTCCATTGGTTGATTGTTCCACTGTCAGAAAGTGATTGTTCTCACTGTCAGAAAGAGTTGTAGAGTAACTGAAATGCTTGAAATGATCCTGGTGGGAAGGGTTAAATCTTACATTGACCTTTAAAAAAACCTTGTGAAACATGTACTTTATGTCAAGCAAACTCTAGTATCCTCTTTTTTTAATGCCTTTTCTTCATGAGGTTACCATCATATGTCCCCCAGCCCATACTTGAAACAGCCTTAAGTTATCCTTAATTGTACTGATTTTAAAATCTTTTGTTCCTTATCTTGTCATGGGTTTGGACATGCATATAATCTAATGTGCTTCAAGTAGGTGATTTCTAGGTGGTGAGATCATTACTGGGCACTTAGGCCTGTTTCAGATTTCCTTGCTTCTGGTCCCTGAGTCCTTTCTTCCAGGTCCATTCTGCTTTGAGTAGCAGAAGAGTCTACTTCTGTAAGTCAATCGGCAGGCTTTCCTTTCACCTGGATAAAACATTTGGGCACAACATGAACAATTTTGGCAGATAGTTAAACCCATGATTTCAGCCATCTACCAGAGCTCATCTTGCGTATATTCCCATCCCACATTAAGTAGAGTGATTGGGGGATATATTCCTGCTAGCTTTGGTGGGAAGGAAAGAAAAGAAAGGCCATGAAATCTGCCAATCTTTGTCCTTAATGTGCTCTGTATACTGCAAATGAGGATAGCACTATTTGCCAGCATCGGACATGTACAGAATAGAGATCATCAAATGGGGAAAACCAATTTTATGCTTGGAATAGTTTTCTGTCAACTCAAAGTCTTGTGGATAATATTTTTCTCAGTTTTAAGGAAGAGCCTTTATCTTCACATTCAGTAATTACATATGGCTGACTTCATGCAATTCTCACTTGAGGAAAGTGTTTTAAACCAGTTTAATTGCATAAATGTATCCTATGTGCCTTAGAAAGCCTGTTTTAACTCATCTACATGTTAAAAACATTATCATAATCCTTCCTTTTAAGAAAAAATAATGCTTAAATCAATAAAAATAATGTTACCAAAAACCAGTTTACCAATGAGCCAAAACCGTGTCCAACAACACTTACATAAAGGCTTTTATTCATATTGACAATGGGCAGTTGTCTATCTCATATGGTGATGCCTTTCTTAGTTGCTAACTGCTCTGTCTCTCTTATTGCTTGAACCAACAAGTAGGTATCAAGAGCAACAGCTTCGCTCTTGCATTCCCAAAAGAAAGTCCCTTTGCCAAAATGCAATCTTTGCTTCAAAAGAAAGCTGTCTATGTAACCAAGGATCAGACTGCCAATTATAACTTGGGCAGTTTAATCCTATGGATTAACTGCAGCTCTTTCCACATAAATTCTCTGCTGGGTTAATGATGCAAAGACATCCGATCATGTTCACTGGGTTTAAACTCTCAATTACTTTAGGGTAGTGGCAAAACACAGTTATCCAGTTGCAGGGTCAATAAACAGCTCAGCATTTTCTGTCTTTGTGGTCTTTACTACTTTTTCTCCATTGTAAATAGTGGATGGGTCATCAAATGGGGAAAAACCCCAATGGTATTGCATCAACCATAGTATCAAAAGATTTTGACATAAATGCTTAGGGACATTTGTCCTTTGGCACCAATAGCTACATGTAAAATCAATCGGAAAGCAGTATGTGTTTCACTGAATCCAAAAGCTTCATCAAAGACACTCAATCACTTTTGATCGAGGAAGTGAAATTCAAAAATCTATAGCAAATATGGAGGGTTTGTTTTTTGTTTTTTTGCAGCATTTGCAGCAACAGTCTGCAAGAAACCCCCCCAAAACAAAATAAAACAACATTGCCTCCAGTATTTACTTGACTTCATTGTCAAATACCTTTTCATTGCTGTTTTGAAGGCCTTCCCAGGTTGAACATACATAAACATTCTAGTGTGGCTAGTATTTGACTCCTTGGGATAATTACGAAAAGCTTGAAAATCAGAGAAAAGGGGACAATTAACATAGCAGTTTATTTTGAAAAGTACATTGCATCCAAGTCCTGAAAGAAGGAGCTAATTTTTAAAAAAATGATGGAGGCAATACAAAGAAGAAGAAAAAGAATTACAGGAAGGGAATTTATATATTATTTCTCAAGTTCAGATCATAGAGGACAAAAACAATGTCCAAAATAGCTTTTAAAAGGTTACCTTCGACTCAGAGAACTATTTTTACTTTACTCATTTTACATCCTTGCCTCTGAAAGCTTTTCCCATTCCCTATATTAATTTATAATTTGGCAGATGTTGTTAGGCAAGCCTCAGGTCCTATTGTTTATATCAAAAACAATTTTCTCCGGATTTTGTTTGAATTTCTTTTTTTAATGCTAGGGACCACACAAAGACTTTCACAAATGTATTTATTTTGCACTCATTTGGTATGCAGTCAAATTTCACTTTTTAACTTTTTTTTTCAATAAGCTCATTTTTTTATGTTAGGACTTCCAAATAAATGCTGCCTGTTGTTGATTTGTGGTTGGAAAGCATTTTGTCCAAATGCTAATGCTTTTTCAGGTTTTGGTCTTGTTCTGGCAACTAGTATGGAGGAGACTGACATGCTATTAATACAAATAAATTGGAAATTATGAACAAGAATTAAAAAGTGATTCCCACTCCCCATTTCTTGGCCTCTTTTCTCCACAAGTTATCATAGTAGAGCAAAATATAATTACAAGCAAGCCTGATTGGCAACATCATATTCACAAACAAAATAAAACAAAATCATGGAAAGACTTGGAACATTTTTTAAAAAGTCTAAAGGATCTCTTTCATTTGGTTGCATGATCAATCCAGAAACCATTAATCAAGAAAAGAAGTCTCTATAAAACTCCTAATGCTGCTGTAAAAATTCTCATTCTTTTATCAATTCATAAATTAATAAGGATGGACAAAAATCCCTTGAACAGTTAGCATATTTTAAAATAGTAAGAATTTCACATAACCATACATATCTCATATAGAGTCAGAAAGAGGTTCTCCGTAATACTTAAAAGTGTTACATTTGTATTCTTACTTATTCAAAGAATCTGAATTCATAGAAATAACTGTAGGTTTATAGCTTTTATGTTTCATTTTCTGAAGGAAAAACATTTAACTCCTTCATTATTATGCATGTTTGCA
>AZIM01006713.1:5902-19052 GCA_000516915.1 Ophiophagus hannah | reverse complement strand
CCATGCAGAATCTGATTTATATATGTTATGTAATCTTAATAGGGAATATTATTTTTAATGATTTAGGTAATAAAATGTTAAACAATGGGATTTAAAAGGGGAGATAATTAATGAATATGTAACTTGGAGGTGGCGTACTTAAACTGATATTTTAGGGAGGAAACCAATTTATAGAAGGAGTGTTATTAATTAGAATTTAAGAGGACTATACAAATGTGACAGTTAAAAGTATGAAAGTATAACAATTATGAAGTTAATATATATGAATTAAAAATGAGATATGTATTGGGAATAATACAATAAAATAGAAAATGTATAAAAGCATCGTTAAGATAAGAAATTGAATATAAAAATTGAATATGTAACTATGGTCATATTTGTATGAATATGTGAAACCTGTAATCATGCTGTTCTCTAAAATGAGATGTTAAAAGGTGGAAAAATGAATAAAACTTGTTTAAAAAAAAAGAAAAGAAAATACCCCAATCCAGGTGTGCAAAGCTTCTCATGTCATACCCAAAAAAGATTGGAGGCTGTAATAGATACCAACAAAGTATTGAGTGAAGGGTCTGAATACTTATGCCAACTTGATATTTCAGTTTTTTCTTTTTAATAAATTTACAGACATTTCCAAAATTCTTTTTTTACATTGTCATAATGTTAGAGATTAAACTAGAATTTTGATGTTTGTTTTTTAATGGTAATATATGAGTCATTTCTACTGCTTTCAGATATCATGCAACCATTTTGAAACAATAATGAAATTAACCCATTAATATGAATCTTACAGACAAAGAGGATGCCAAGAAGAGCACTCTGGACAACAATGAATGAGAAACAGCATCAATCCAAAGCTTCCACTTCATCCAGAAATTGTAAAAACACTTTCAGTCAGTGGGAAGAAAAAGGTTCCATGGATAGCGAAAAAATCTCCACAGTCTGCCTATTTTGTGAAAAACACAGATTGCAGATCACATCGGATTGATGCATAAGTTGAACCACCCTGTGAAAAGCCATACAAATGTTTGGGCTGAAGCAGAACAGACCTGTCATCATTCGTGGAAGGACCCATACCAAAGAGAAACTCTACCAGAGCTCCCATTGTGACAAAAGATTTATCATGCACACCAATCTGACAATAAACAAGAGGACTCGAACTGCAGAGAAAACATATGAGTGTCCGGATTGTGGGAAAAGGTTCAGTCAGAATTCTGACCTGGTGGTACACCAGAGGACTCACACAGGAGAAAAACCATATGAGTGTCCAGATTGTGGGAAAAGGTTCAGTCGGAATTCCTCCCTTATAGAACACCAGAGGACTCACACAGGAGAGAAACCATATGAGTGTCCGGATTGTGGGAAAAGGTTCAGTCAGAATTCTGACCTGGTGACACACAAGAGGACACACACAGGAGAGAAACCATACGAATGTCTATATTGTGGGAAAAGTTTCAGTCAGAATTCGAACCTGGTGATACACCAGAGGATTCATACTGGAGAAAAACCATATGAGTGTCTGGACTGTGGGAAAAGATTCAATCACAAATCCCACCTGGTGAAACACCAGACCATGCATACAGGAGAGAAACTGTACTGTTCAGATTGTGGGAAAGGTTTTACTTGCAATTCTGACCTGGTGGTGCACCAGAGGACTCACACAGGAGAAAAACCGTATGAGTGTCCAGATTGTGGAAAAAGTTTCAGTCGGAATTCCTCCCTTATAGAACACCAGAGGACTCACACAGGAGAGAAACCATATGACTGTCCAGATTGTGGGAAAAGTTTCAAGCGTAATTCCCAGCTGGGGATACACAAGAGAATTCACACGGGTGAGAAACCATATGAGTGTCTGGATTGTGGGAAAAGTTTCAAGCGTAATTCCCATCTGGGGAGACACAAGAGGATTCACACAGGAGAAAAACCATATGAGTGTCCAGATTGTGGGAAAACGTTCAGTCAGAGTTCCCACCTGGTGTTGCACAAGAGGACTCACACAGGAGAGAAACCGTATGAGTGTCCGGATTGTGGGAAAGATTTCAGTAATAGGTCTAACCTTGTAAGTCATGTAAGGTTACACATAGGAGAGTAAAGTCCAAGTTGTGTACTGTGTTTTGCACAAAATTCCTCATCACAGAAGAAATTCCACGAGGAAAATTTTGATCTGTTTAAATTTGTTTGTTGTCTCTTACTGAAAGCCCAGCTGTGAGATCAATAATTTCATTTCTTGCACGAGTCTTTGTAGTCAATCATGTCTTATTATTAAACATGGGGGAGATCTGAGCTTCTTTATTTTGGCCTAGTGCCATCGTTCCCTTTCACAGAGTCGAGGGGAATTTCCATTGCTTGGCCAGAGAAAGTTTGGACCTGTATTAGGTATGTTTGTCGCCATGAGTAATTTCTACATATAATACGGGGGATGTAAATATTGTATATATTGTTACGTAGCATGTATATGGCAGCCCAGCTCATTGTGAGTCCACATGGTTTATAGTAATAAAACCTTAATACTGAAGCTAATAAACCCCATAGATACAGCAAATGGCAAAATGCAAACGCTCCACATTTAACATGTACAAGGGCTGTCTATGATGGTCTAGGAATCCCAAAAAGGTTCAATTTAGAAGTTAATGAGGCTTTCAGGCCCTACTAATAATTTTCATGTGTTCTTTCTCAAAATTGGTAATCTTTCTCCTTGCAAGGAATTAAATTGAGGAAATTAACCTCCTCAGGATTAGCAGCGTATACATTTGATAAATAAATCTATAGACTCATTTGCCTCAAGAAATTTGCAGATGGGTAGCCTCAGTGTATTCATTCATTCTTCCTCTGATTTATTTAAAATATTTATGTAGCCACCCATTGTCAGGCTACAGAACTTTTCCCATTCAATCAACAAGAATGAACTTCTGAAAACCAAACGTATCAAAAGGAATCCTTTATTGAGATGAGACAATTCATGTAGGGATTAAAAGCAGTATCTAATGTGCCTCAGGCATGCAGGGATAGAAAAGGGAGTTTAAGACCCCTCCCCTTCTCTTGATGTGTATTTAGTAAAACAAAGAGCCAACGTGTTTATCCCCCCCCCCCACTCTTTTGAGAACAATCTTTTTTGCGGTTCCCAGGAGACATCTCCCAGCAAGAATTTTTATGGTCTCTTCATCCTGTGGCTGTCTCTTTCAGAGGTGACAGGTTTCTGTCCCTCCATAGTATATCATGGGTTATCCAAATTCAATATAAGATTTAATATATCCAGGTTACATCAAAAAAGAATTTCTTAGACCAACTCTTCCCCCTCCCTTCTTCTTCCATGAAGAATGGCAGATACATGGATCTGACACCCATGTTATAACAAACTGGCTGGCTCCTAATCAATAACTGACTTTAAAACTGTACTAAAAGCAAATTCGAGGAATTCCTCCCCCAGCCATTGACTCCTGGAGCAAGAGTTGTGAGTCCAGCCAACTCAGTCGCCAAAGGTGATCACATGATCCCAGGACACTGCAACTGTCAGAAAGATAAGTGAATTGCCCAGAGTCTGAATTTTGATCATGTGACAATACTCCCATAGCCTTTAAGTGTGAATAATAGTTATGTCTCTTTTTTTCAATGATATTGTAACTTCAAATGGTCACTAAATGAAGTAAATTGAGGACTACCCGTACATAATTGGATATCACAGGATGGATGACCTCCCCTAGCAGTTCCATGTAGATGTTAAACCATGTTGCTTACTGAGGGCAATCCTGGAAGTTCCAGCTGCAAGAGTGCAGAGGGAAAAATAATATCTAGATGGGTCTGGAAGCAATGTGGGTGGGCACTTCAAGATTTCGTCTTGTATTTCATTTTTCTATTAAAGGGATATGACAATCATTTAAGGCTGCACATATAAACAAGAGTTTTATCAACTTTTATGATGCAGCACCTGCTAATCTAGGGAAGGTAAGTAGGGTCAAGCATCACTCTTCAAGCTTCCCTCAGTCACAAATATAATTTTGGGGAGTTATCCTGCACCCTAAGACGAATAAGTGGCTGGAATAGTCTTCACTGATCCTGCACTTTTTCCCTCCCTGATTGCACATTGTGCTCCTCCTACAGATGCTTTCCCTTGGTTTAGTCCCTGCAAAAGAAGCTCCTGGCTCAGTTGCAGTGCTGATGAGGGCATCCCTGTGAGGCCCAACAGGACAGACTAGGGCTAGAGCACTGTTGGTAAAACTTTATGGGCTCCCGTGCCGAAAATCGCGCGCGCCGGCATCCAGAAGGCAATACGCATGGGGCCCCCCCACGCCCCCTGCACATGCATTGGCAACCCCTACCGCGCGGCTGCACATGCGATTNGGGCGGGCGGCATGTGAGAATGCGCAGTAGACCTGCTCTGGGCGAGGGTTCGCTTGCCGGCAGTAATGGCTCTGCGTGCATGGCTCTGCGTGCCACTTCCAGCACGCGTGCCGTAGGTTGGCCATCACGGGGATAGAGCCTTCCATTCAACAGTTTCATTGCTGCAGCTTCAATCATTTGCCAAGGCTGGAACAACCTGTACCAGCCCTAAAGGGCGGTTCATATGCTTTAGAATGCATAGGACAAGGGAGATTTTCAACCTTATGTCGCTAGATGGCGCTGTACAAAGAAGGAACACTCGCGCCTAGAAAGCAGAGAATAAGCGTACAGCAGCGGTATCGCTACTATTCACATTCTACCGGAGGGAGAGAGGCCGAGTTGGAGCCAAATGAAACGATAGAATATAAGATTGCTAGAGACGATGTGGAGGAAAGAGGACAGAGGAAGTTCCTCTTCCAGCTCGTCATCTATGCGAGGCTGATGGCGTCGGTAGAGTCTTTTTGTGCTGCTTGGAGAGTCGAAAGCGGCTCCTGGGCGGTGAGTGGAAGGCAATTGGGAGGAGAAGCCGGGAGTAAGTCGGGCCCTTTGGGTTCCTCCACGGCGGGGAAGCAGGGAAGGGGGAAGGCTGAAAATGCCTAGAATTTGTTCACCATTTCGACTGTTAGTGTGGTTCCCCCCCTCCGTTCCTAAAATCAGATCATGATAATGGAGCGAATCCACTTCTGAGGCATTTTGCAGATTGAAATACACATCATTGCTTATATAGATTAATTCTTAGGAGTGTATTTCTGTGTAAACAGGATCCCATATACGGTGCATTCAGAAACTTCAGACCCTTTTCACTGCTGTCGATTTTGTTATGCTGCAGCCTCATTTCACACTTCTTGAAATTCATTTTTTTTCCTCAATCATCTACATCCATAATGACAAAGTGAAAACAGAATTTTAGAAAATCTCTGTAAATTTAATAAAAAACAACAAAACTTGAAATACCACCTTGTCATAAGTATTCAGGTCCTTCACTCAGTACTTTGCTGAAGCACCTTTGGCAGAGATTACAGCCTCAAGCCTTTTTGGGTGTCAGGCAATAAACCGCACACCTGGATTGGGGGATTTCTGCAATTTTTCTTTGCAAGTCCTCTCAAGCTCAGCCAGGTTGGATGGCAATCATCAGTGGGCAGATTTTACTTTGTCATTATGATGTAGATTAATGAAAAAAAGTGAATTTTAACAACTGTAGAATTGGGCTGCAGTGTAACAAAAGTAATAGAAGTGAAGGGGATCAAAATACTTAAAATACTTTCTGAGTGCACTCTGTGTGATTTACTCAAGTGAAAAGGAGAATTTTTTTCATTGGGTTGATATTTGGACCTGCTAGCCTTCTACATGCTAAATGAATTATAGTTAATCTTAGAGATTAAACTTGAATTTTGAGATTTGTCTTTTAATGGTAAAAAACATATCATGCAGCAATTTTTAAATAATAATGAAACTAACCCATTAATATGAATCTTACAGACAAAGAGGATGCCAAGAAGAGCAGTCTGGACAACAGAGAATGAGAAACAGCATTAAAATGTAAAACAAAGCATCAATCAAAATCTTCCACTTCCTCCAGAAAATGTAAAAACACTTCTTCCCCAGCTGCTGAGGGACAGTGGAGAGATTATAAGAACAAACCTTTCAGCTGGAAAAAAAATAGTATCTGGAACTCAAGGAAACATTACATGAGAAGTCAAGGAGGATAATTTGTAAATAAAGAACACCTGGAAGTCGGTAGGAATAAAAAGGACAGCCCTGGATAGCCAAAACGTGCAGACATTAATGAAACCATTTGTGGAAGGAAAGAATAACTTGAATCAAAGAACACCAGGTAAGAGATCAAAAATATTGTTGGCCTCCTCAAGAGTCCAAGAATATCAGTGTTGGAAAACCCCTACCGACTGCCTAGTATGGGAACAACCCAGATTGCAGATCACATCTGATTAATGCATAAGTCGAACCTCCCCATGAAAAGCCATACAAATGTTTGAGGTGCGGCAGAAGCTTTACTCAGAACAGGACTCTCGTGATTTGTGGAAGGACCCATACCAAAGAGAAACTACCATTCTCCCATTGTGACAAAAGATTTAGCATGCACACCAATTTGGTGATACATGAGAGAACTCACACTGGGGAGAAATCATATGAGTGTCTGCACTGTGGGAAAAGTTTCACTCAGAATTCCAAGCTGGTGATACACCAGAGGAGTCACACAGGAGAAAAACCATATGAGTGTCTGGATTGTGGGAAAAGTTTCAAGGAGAATTCCAAGCTGGTGCTACACCAGAGGAGCCACACAGGAGAGAAACCATATGAGTGTCCAGATTGTGGGAAAATGTTCAGTCAGAATTCCGACCTGGTGACACACCAGAGGACTCACACAGGAGAGAAACCATATGAGTGTCTGTACTGTGGGAAAAGTTTCAGTAAGAATTCAAACCTGGTGATACACCAGAGGACTCACACTGGAGAAAAACCTTATGAGTGCCCAAATTGTGGGAAAAGTTTCAGTCGGAATTCCTCCCTTATAGAACACCAGAGGACTCACACAGGAGAGAAACCATATGAGTGCCCAGATTGTGGGAAAAGTTTCAAGCGTAATTACCATCTGGAGAGACACAAGAGCACTCACACAGGTGAGAAACCGTATGAGTGTCTGGATTGTGGGAAATGTTTCAAGCGTAATTCCCATCTGGAGAGACACCAGAGAACTCACACAGGAGAGAAACCATACGAGTGTCCAGATTGTGGGAAAACATTCAGTCAGAGTTCCAACCTGGTGATACACAAGAGGACTCACACAGGAGAGAAACCGTATGAGTGTCCGGATTGTGGGAAAGATTTCACTTTTAGGACTAGCCTTCTAAATCATGTAAGGTTACACATAGGAGAATAACCATTCAAATGTCCAGATTGTGGACAGTGTTTAGAGAAATCTTGAATTTTTTTTCTTGTCTCTTACTGAAAGCCCAGCTGAGAAATTGATAATTTCTTGCGTGATTCTTTTTAGTCAAGCATGTCTTATTAAACAGGAGGGAGGAGATCTGAGCTTCCTTAGTTTGGCTCAATGCGGTCGTTCCCTTTCACAGAATTGAGGGGACCTGCCAGTGCTGGGCCAGAGAAAGCAAGTTTGGAGCTCTATTAGGTATGTTTGTTGCCTTGAGTTATTTCTACATATAATACGGGGGATATAAATATGTATGTATGTATTTTTACTTAGCATGAAAATATATATGGCAGCCAAACTCATGGTGACTGCACAATAAAACCTTAATACAGACTCCTTAATACAGAAACTAATAACCCCATATATATTTCAAATGGCAAAATGCAAAGGCTCCATGTTTAACATGTATTGATAAATGTACAGATCTTCATTTGCCTCAAGCCACTTGCCTCAGCAAATTCATTCATTCATTTCTTCTTCCACGGATTTATTTAAAATATTTATGTAGCCACCTGTATTAGAACAAACTGGCTGGCTCCCAATCAATAATTAACTTTAAAACTGTATTAAAACCAAATGCGTAAAAACAAAAACCTGGTTTCGATCCACCTTCTGATGTGCAGTCCTCGCTGCTTCTCCCAGTGCTTAGGGGAAAAGCTAGTTTTTATTTGCTTTATGGAGCACCAGGAGGATAAAGGCCTGCCAAACTTAAGGGGGAAGAGTGTCTCATACAGCACGAGCTGCAACAGGCAAGGCTCTCTTCCTAGCTCCTATCAGATGGCAATATTTAAGAAAAGGGGCCAGGAGCATTCCCATCCTATCTGACCTGGAAGAACAGATAGATGCAAAAATAAAGGTGGGAAAACAATGACAGGTGCCCTGTTGGCTCAGTACAGATTGCCAGCTCACTCCCACAGCCTGGAATCTGGTCCTGACATGTCTCGAGGTTTACTCAGCCTACTGTCATTCTGAGATCAGTAAAATGAGGACCCAAATTGTTGGGGACAATATGCTGATACTGTAAACCGAGAGTGTTCAAAGCATAGTGTAGTGGTATTTAAGTGGTATGTATGTCTGATTGCTATTGCTATAATAAATAGCTTTAAAGATGATGAGCTTGAATTTCACTTTAAACAAATCCTGTGTGCTCTCACCTCAAAGATTTTACAAGGGCAACTTAGGGGCCTCCATTATTGTGTGTGCTGTTGTGTTCTGGACCAGTTGGTGTTTCTAGTGATCCACTTCAGGGATTCAAACAGGAGGCGACCAAGGCAAGAGTGACCCCCTTTGCAATGCATCCCGGTCCAGGAAAGGGCACAATTGGTCCATGAGAGGAATCTCTATGCAAAGCCCCTCCCCCAGCTATGGCCTCCTCAAGCAAGAATTGTGAGCACAGAAGGACTTCCAGTTTGTGCACCAGGTCAGCTGCCAAAGGGGATCACACGACCCCAGGACACTGCAACTGTCAGAAAGATAAGTGAATTGCCCAGAGTCTGAATTTTGATCATGTGACAATACTCCCATAGCCTTTAAGTGTGAATAATGGTTATGTCTCTTTTTTTCAATGATATTGTAACTTCAAATGGTCACTAAATGAAGTAAACTGAGGACTGCCCGTACATAATTGGATATCACAGGATGGATGACCTCCCCTAGCAGTTCCATGTAGATGTTAAACCATGTTGCTTACTGAGGGCAATCCTGGCAGTTCCAGCTGCAAGAGTGCAGAGGGAAAAATAATATCTAGATGGGTCTGGAAGCAATGTGGGTGGGCACTTCAAGATTTCATCTTGTATTTCATTTTTCTATTAAAGGGATATGACAATCGTTTAAGGCTGCACATATAAACAAGAGTTTTATCAACTTTTATGATGCAGCACCTGCTAATCTTGGGAAGGTAAGTAGGGTCAAGCATCACTCTTCAAGCTTCCCTCAGTCACAAATATAATTTTGGGGAGTTATCCTGCACTCTAAGATGAATAAGTGGCTGGAATAGCCTTCACTGATCCTCAAGTGAGGTGCACTTTTTCCCTCCCTGATTGCACATTGTGTTCCTCCTACAGATGCTTTTCTTTGGTTTAGTCCCTGCAAAAGAAGCTCCTGGCTCAGTTGCAGTGTGAGGCCCAACAGGACAGACTAGGGCTAGAGCCTTCCATTCAACAGTTTACCTATTGCAGTTTCAATCATTTGCCAAGGCAAGTTTTGAGGAGTTATCCTGCACACAAACACCCGACTAAACCTGGCTGGAACACTCTTCACCAGCCCCAAAGGGAGGTTCAAATGCTTTAGGGTAGATAGGACGAGGATGGTTTTCAACCTTTATGTCGCTAGATGGCGCTGTACAAAGAAGGAACACTCGCGCCTAGAAAGCAGAGAATAGACTACCGCAGCGGCATTGCTACCTTTAACATTCTACCGGAGGGAGAGAGGCCGAGCTGGAACCAATTGAAACAATAGAGTATAAGATTGCTAGAGACGATAGGAAAGGAGGACAGAGGTACTTCCTCTTCCGGCTCATCATCCAAGGGAGGGTGATGGCGTCGGCGGAGGCTCCTGTGTTGTTTGGAGGGTCGAAGCGGCTCCTGGGAGGTGAGTGGAGGGCAGGTCGGAGGAGAAGCCGGGAAAAAGTCGGGCAATTTGGGTTCCTGCACGGCGGGGAAGTAGAGAATGGAGAAGGCTGAAAGATGTGGGCTGCAGTTGTATATTCTTCCCGTCCCCGAATTTTATCCTTTTGCTGGATAATATTTTTGCGATTTAAAAAGGCTGCCTGTGATTTTCTGCTGGGAGATTTAAAGAAATCTTCATATCTTTTTCATATTTCTGAACCACCCATCTCCCTCACCCTTCACGTTAGGCTTCATTCCTTGTGATTTTGTTGACATGTTGCTTTCCTGGGAAGCGAGGAGCTTCATGGGCAGAACAGATGCTTTAAATCTTGCACAGCATTTGTTCACCATTTTGTCTGTTAGTGTGTCTCTCTCCCCCTTCCTAAAATCAGATCAAGATAATGGAGCAAATCCACTTCTGAGGCATTTTGCAGACTGAAATACACATCATTGCTTCCATAGATAAATTCTTAGGAACGTATTTCTGTGTGAATAGGATCCCATATATGGTGCATTCAGAAACTTCAGACCCTTTTCACTGCTGTCGATTTTGTTATACTGCAGCCTGATTCTACAGTTGTTGAAATTCATTTTTTCTCATTCATCTACATCCATAATGACAAAGTGAAAACAGAATTTTAGAAAGTGTCTGTAAATTTAATAAAAAACAACAAAACTTGAAATACCACCTTGTCATAAGTATTCAGGTCCTTCACTCAGTACTTTGCTGAAGCACCTTTGGCAGAGATTACAGCCTCAAGCCTTTTTGGGTGTCAGGCAATAAGCTTTGAACACCTGGATTGGGGGATTTCTGCAATTTTTCTTTGCAAGTCCTCTCAAGCTTAGCCAGGTTGGATGGTGACCATCGGTGGGTAGATTTTACTTTGTCATTATGAGTGTAGATTAATGAGAAAAAAATGAATTTTAACAACTGTAGCAGCTTTCATTGGGTTGATATTTGGATCTGCTAGCCTTCCACATGCCAAATGAATTATAGTTAATCTTAGAGATTAAACTAGAATTTTGAGATTTGTTTTTTCATGGTAATATATGAGGCATTTCTGCTGCTTTCACATATCATGCAGCAATTTTTAAATAATAATGAAACTAACCCATTAATATGAATCTTACAGACAAAGAGGATGCCAAGAAGAGCACTCTGGACAACAGAGAATGAGAAACAGCATTAAAATGTAAAACAAACCATCAATCAAAATCTTCCACTTCTTCCAGAAAGAGTGAAATCTCTTCTCCTTCCCCAGCTGCTGAGAGACAGTGGAGAGAATTACAAGAACAAAGCTTTCAGCTGGGAAAAAATAGAGTATCTGAAACTCAAGGAAACATTACATGAGAAGTCAAGGAGGATAACTTATAAAGAACATCTGGAAGTCACTGGGAATAAAAAGGATAGCCCTGGATAGCCAAAACTGGCAGGCATTAACAAAAGCCTTTGTGGAAGGAAAGAGTAGCTTGAATCAAAGAACACCAGGTATGAGATCAGAAACATTGTTGGCCTCCTCAAGAATCCAAGAATATCAGTGTTGGAAAATCCCCACAGACTGCCTAGTTTGGGAACAACACAGATTGCAGATCACATCCAATTGATGCATAAGTCGAACCACCCTGTGAAAAGCCATACAAATGTTTTTGGTGCAGTAGAAGCTTTACTCAGAACAGGTCTCTCGTGATTCCTGGAAGGAGCCATACTAAAGAGAAACTCTACCAGTGCTCCCATTGTGACAAAATATTTAGCATGCATACCAGTCGGGTGATACACAACAACACTCACACTGGGGAAAAACCATATGAGTGTCTGTATTGTGGGGAACATTTTGTGAATAATTCCAAGCTTGTGACACACCAGAGGTGTCACACAGGAGAGAAGCCATATGAGTGTCTGGATTGTGGGAAAAAGTTCAATCATAATTCGAACCTGGTGATACATCAGCGGACTCACACTGGAGAAAAACCATATGAGTGTCTGTATTGTGGGGAAAGTTTCAGTCAGAATTCAAACCTGGTGGCACACCAGCGGACTCACACTGGAGAAAAACCATATGAGTGTCTGTATTGTGGGAAAAGTTTCAGTCAGAATTCCAACCTGGGGAAACACCAGAGGACTCACACGGGACAGAAACTCTATTGTTCAGATTGTGGGAAAGGTTTTACTTGCAATTCTGACCTGGTGTTACATCAGAGGACTCACACAGGAGAAAAGCCATATGAGTGCCCAGATTGTGGAAAAAGTTTCAGTCGGAATTCCTCCCTTATAGAACACCAGAGGACTCACACAGGAGAGAAACCATATGAGTGTCCAGATTGTGGGAAAGGTTTCATTAATAAGTCTTACCTAGTGATACACAAGAGGACCCACACAGGAGAGAAACCATATGAGTGTGCAGATTGTGGGAAAAGTTTCAAGCGTATTTGCCATCTGGGGAGACACCAGATGATTCACACAGGAGAGAAACCTTATGAATGTTTGGATTGTGGGAAAAGGTTCAGACAGAGTTCCACCCTGATGATACACAAGAGGACTCACACAGGAGAGAAACCATATGAGTGTCCAGACTGTGGGAAAAGTTTCAGTCAGAATTCTCATCTGATCTTACACCAGAGGTCTCACACAGGAGAGAAACCATATGAGTGTCTGGATTGTGGGAAAAGTTTCCAGCAGAATTCCAAGCTGGTGATACACCAGAGGACTCACACAGGAGAGAAACCATATGTGTGTGCGGATTGTGGGAAAAGTTTCAAGGATAATTCCAAGCTGGTGATACACCAGCGGAGTCACACGGGACTTTGATCTGTTTAGAGGAATCTTTAATTTCATTTTCTGTCTCTTACTGAAAGCTCAGCTGAGAAATGAATAATTTCATTTATTGAGTGATTCTTTTTAGTCAAGCATGTCTTATTATTAAACATGAGGGAGGTGTTCTGAGCTTCCTTAGTTTGGTGTAATATAGTCATTCCGTTTCACAGAGTCAAGGGGACCTGCCATTGTGTGCCAGAGAAAGCAGGTTTGGATCTCTGTTAGGTGTTTGTTGCCTTGAGTTATTTCTACATATAATACAAGAGGATATAAACATGTATGTTTGTATTTTTACTTAGTATCTTATGGCAACCCAACCCATTGTGACTCCACATGGTTTACAGCAGAAAAACCTTAATACAGAAACCGATAAACCAGTGGTGGTATTCAGCTGGTTCTGACCAGTTC
>AZIM01006712.1:11626-22436 GCA_000516915.1 Ophiophagus hannah | reverse complement strand
GGCTTTCGATAGTCCGGCAGGCCATCTCAGGGACAGGGGAACATCCCTGAGTGCCTGCAAGGTCAATGAGGTGTAACAGTGCCGGATGATAGTCACTACAATCCGTGAGGAAATTAGAACGAGCACTCCAGTTGTAAACCAAAATCAAATTATGAGAGAAGTTATAAGGCGCGTCAATCAACCGTAGGCTTCTTCAGTTAATTCAAGCTAAACATTAATGTAACTTTTAAGGTCAGTTGTATTATGCAAAAATTTCTCTTGAAGCCAGTTAAAGCTCAGAAGGAGATGAAACAAGGATTTTTGCCCTCCCCCCACTTTTCAATTTTTGTATCAATGATGTGGGGAGATGTCTAAACAACCCAAACTTCCATCCCTCTAAACTAGGGGATCACAGCATAGCCCTGTTGCTCCATATAGACAACACTGTAGTTCTTTTCAGAACACTAATTGGCCTTAAATGAGATCTGAGAACTTTGGTCCAATATTGCAACAACAATAATCTGGCAATAAGCTATCATAAAGCCAAGATTATGACTTTTGCCAAAAGATTGAAGCTGTGGTTATGGAGCATTAATGGCCACAAAATAGAACGAGTGATTAGCTTTAAGTATTTAAGAGTAGTCATGCATGCCTCTGACTTGAGGGAAGCCTACTGTTAATATGCCACTGCTATTGGTCAAAGATCCACCAATGCTGTTCTTAAATTTTTTTTCAGTCCAAGGGAGGACAGTGGTACTTAAGCTGTTTCAGCTAAGCTTCCAGTCCAGGTCCTTTATGGATTCTGCCCTCCCACCCCCCAACCTTGTGTTTCACCTCTCTGGAGATGGTAGGATCCAAATTCATCAGAGCAGCTTTCCAAATCCCACGCTGTATCTCAAATGCACATCTATGAATGGAAACAGGTATGATCAAAGTTGAGTCAAGAGTGTGCCGAGCTTCTTTAAACCTTTGGTTAAAGCTCCACTTCTGTCTTCAAGGCTTAGCACCATTAATTCTTCAGGACAATTTGCAATCCACATGGATCGAGGTGTTGAATGTAATGTTTTAAATCTAGGCTACTCTTCCTCTTCAAGAACTGAGGCGGCAATTGTTCTGGCCTAGGCTTCACAAAATCACGAAATAGACTCCTTGTCCCGACGAAACCCCTTTTTATTTCGCTAATGTAAATTCCTATCATTCACATCCAACCAAGTCCCGGCAAAGTCTTTCAAGGGTGAATTGCAACCACAGAACTTATCAGGCTTGGAGAGTTGCCAGGCCGATAGCTTCCAAGTGCAACACTGTACAAGGAAATACTTGGCAAGGAGTCTCTGTGAGTCACAAACAAATCTTCACATTAATTAAACAAACTGTCTCTTGCAAGCACCACTCCCCTTTCGCTCCTATTTATCATCCACCTGTGTCTTTACTCCAGAGCTGACCCTTGCTCTTAACTGTTCCCTTCTCCTGATGGCTCTGTGCATGCACACATTGGGAACAGGCTCCAGCTGTTCTTCTGCCCCACTGATCTCTGACTCCGAAGGCAGCTGATAACTGTTGGACGGCCCTGGCCCCATCTCTGCCTCTGACACAGTGCATGCATCAGAGCCTTCCCCAGACTCCAGGACTGGCCCATGTTCTTCTCCAACCTCCTCACTGTCCGAGTCTGCCGCCAGCTCTGCTCGCCGCNACTGGCCCATGTTCCTCCCCAACCTCCTCCCTGTCCGAGTCTGCCGCCAGCTCTGCTGGCCGCTGGCGGGTCACAACAGTAATCTAGCCTACATTTAAAAGATTAGGTGGAATCTAATGGCACATGAGCAAGTGAAACAAACCCTGAAGCCAAGGATAAAGAAAGACAAGTGGATCTAGGAGAGACCTCAGCTTTCCTGTAATCAGGTATAGATATATTGTCACTGCTACCAGCTACCTCACATACCTAGAAGCACCAGCTGCCAGAAAGCTTTCTATCTTGCCCAATGTCATGCTCTCCTCTCTGCAGTATAGATTAAAAAGTGGTCTTTGGGTGAAAAACTCTGCCTCTGTGATTTCAGAGAGGTGGAAATTACAGAGCATGTTCTATTTCACTGTTCCTTTTATGAAAACATGTGAACCAGATTGATCCTACCTCCGATTAGAAGTCCTGGTTGCTCAGATTCAGTTTATGCCCAGATGCTGCTCATAGCTGAAGTATCCCTTGCTAGAATGCATATAACTAGGTTTTGTGCAGGAATATGGAATCTTGATGGGCCAATCTCCTGCAGTGCATTCTTTGTAACTATAATTCATTTAAAATTTAGATATTACTTTGTTGGTACTAATAGTTTTATATACTATTACCTTGCTGTAATTTTATGTTTAATATAATGTTAGTGTTTACATTAAAAAAAAGCACAGGAACTTTTAAAGTCAAATATTTCTAGCGACTTGTATCGGCCCTAGCATCATTTGTACAAGCATTCAGAAGAAAAGTCACATATTTTATACTAGTAGATTTTTAAAATCTATAACTTATTATATTCTCTTGAGAATTTTGTATACAGTATACCTGGGTAATCTCTATAGCACCTTGGCTGTATTGGTATTCTGAGAAATAATGTTTTTCACACCAATGAAATAACAGAATAATATATAAAAAGCTGATTCTATTCAATATCAGATTTAGACTGACTTTCAAAGTCCCAATTAATAATATGAAATCCATTTTCAAACTGGAACGGAAAAATTATTTGTGGTAAGTATCACAGAGACAAGTACTTTAATTTTTCAAGTTTCCATTTTATTTTACAAATCAGAAAATGCAGATCAAATTTACACTCCTTAAGGCAAGAGTCCCCATGCATGTAATACACATTTATATTAAATCCAAAAAAGACATCCAACATGGGAACTCATGTACAAAGGGAAGGCTAGGATGAGCAACTGTAATTTATTAAAGAACTTGACAAATCTCCCTGATACAGGAACTTTTGAGATCAACTTGCTATGAATTATACAAAGGAAAGAATTGCAGACAATAGCAAGGATTTCTGATAGTCTTTGTACTGCATACAATCAAATCAACATTATTAAGAAAAAATACAGTAGTGCATACAAAAAGTGAAAATAGAATCCGTTCACATCGCTGTCTGGATATCACTGTGCCAATGGTCATATTGCACTCAAGATTGTTATTTAGGGTTTTGGTTTAAAGTTAGCTTTTCCCCATTTTGGCAATCAGTTCATCACAAATCTTCGTCAACTCTTCTATTTCTTTGTTCTAAAAAAACACATACACAGGAAGAAAGAATAAACATATTTTGGTTAAAAGCTGTACTGCACTCTTTTCAATTCTGAAAATAACATTTGTTGTACATGCTGGGGAAAGAGCAATATCTGTCTGCAATTCAGTTCTGCTTATACCGATCATCTTTGCTTAAGCACATCACAGGAAAGCTTTCGTTTTATATTCTCTTATGCCTGAATCTTTTCTTAGATTGAAATCATTCTAAAAGGATAAACCACTGCCTCCTAGTAGCCAGTTTTCTGCTATCAATAGGCTAAGCCAGTGTTTTTCAACCTCAGCAACTTTAAGGGACTTCAACTCTCAGAATTCTCCCAGAATCTATATACTACTGAAATGCTTGTCTGTTTGACTGTTTGTAACCTTCAATTGGGCATAGTGGTGGATCATAGCGCAACAATTTTTGAATCAACATACCTCCAAGGGGGTAACTTTTTAATGCATCCAAAATTTGGGACCCGTGACTCCTGTTGAAATTTGGAAAAACTATGGCTGCTTCAGTGGTTTTGCACTGCTGCACTGCCATGGTCAGCTATGATTGCATGATTGTCATTTCCAACACGCCCTGTCAGTTTTCTACAAGGAAAGTCAGTGGGGACATTGCTCCCGCTTCCACTGCTCTTTTGGTCATTCTGTTTCTCTGTTTAGATAAGGAAATTATCTTTAAAACAATAACCCAATGGGCTAGGTCTAGTGACATCTTAAAGTTGTTGAGGCTGAGAAATGTTGCAATAAGCCACAGTCACCCATCCATGAATTAAGGCTGGAGTGAGCATTTTAACTTGTTTCATTAAAAGCAGATAAATAATATGATGGTGCAGTGCTTTAGTTTTGATCTCCAACAGTCCTTTGTACTGAGAAGGACAAAGCATATGGGAAAAGATCCAGCTGCTTTAAAGCATTGCACAGAGATGTTCTATTAACCCTTCCTCCCATTCCAATGTTTTTGGATTTCAAGCATGAAATGCTATACAGCCCTAATAAACAGTAAAATAAGATACTAAGCCTGAACCGCCTAAACAGACAGTGAAATCTAACCTCCTCTCTGATATTACTACATCACCATCATAGACAAGTAGCCACCACCCATAGACAACTTGGCCCAGGGTTGCCCTGGGTGGCCAATAAAATTGATAAATAAACAGATAATACTGAACTGTTGAGTCAGAGCCACCAGCATCCCAAACCAATTTAAAGACTTCTTGAAGTTTTTGAGGATAGCATTTGACCACAAAAAGATGAATGGTTTTATATTTCTAAAGTAAATTTTTGTATCTGCTTAGGAAACAGCTACCAAACACTGAGATTCCTCTACAAGCAGCTTTGTATAGTACAGAGGTAGTCACCTTTTGTTCCAGTGTTCTTTCCAACGCATCCACTTTTAACTGCTCTTTACGAAGGCTGGCTTGGTAAGCGGCTTGTTCTTGCTGAGCCTTTCCCCGAACTTGTGCAATTTCAGCATTGGCTCTGCAGAAACACAGGTATACTGAGTGCCAAGGAACCTCTCTCCCTCTCTCTCTTATGCATTCATGTCAAGTGTGGACTCTTGGCAACTGGCCAGACTAGTTCCTGAAGTTTTCTCAGCAAGATTTTGTTTACATTTATGCAAAGCATATATTATTGTAACTTGTGAGACACACACATAATTCTTCATGAATTTCAATACCATACTGGTATACCAGAATTCCACATTTACATTATACTGAATTACATAAGGTTTAATACTTGGTGCTTAATTGAATCTTTCCTGAATATTTTAAAAAGTAGGGGGTCAAAATGTAGACGAACCTTAAAGAGTGATAGAATACATTTTATAGGAGTCAGGTCAAAATTATATGTAAGTACTGACAAGAACCAGATGGAAAAAGAAAGCTCCAGAATTAGTTTAAAATAGACTTCAGAACAGAAGTTTGTTTGTGTATGTATGTATGTATGTATTTTGTCAAAAGCTTACAATACAACAGAAATAAGAATAAACTTAGTTTAAATGTAAGAAATAGAAACTAATAATTGGGGACAATAGGAAAGGGAACGGTAGGCACGATTGTGCGCTTATGCATGCCCCTTAAGTTCTTGGTTGAAATGCAGGATTCCTCCCAAGCCCTAATAAAATACCTGTCCAGTTTTTCCTCTGCATGAACCTTGAGGGCTTGATATCTCTGCTCTTCTTTTTTAACTCGTGATAAATATTCTTGTGCACATTTCTTTAATACTTCTTCATTCTTTAATGGGAAACATAAAAATAGCTTAACAACAGACCATAAGGGATTCACAGTAAGTTGTAGGCTTTTGACCATGCTCTACAATTTTAGGTAGCAGATCGTTTTTTTGAAAGCAGACATAAAAGATTTCCTTAAAACAAGGGAAACAGAAATATAATGTATAAATGCAGTGTATAAATGCTAAGCAGCCATCTCTGTATGAATTCTACAGACCATGCCTGGCATATGAAGCTCAAGCTGTCTTAAGAAACCCTTTTCTGCAATGTCCACTCTACCAAAAATGGTTGCTTTGGATTTTTGGCAAAGTACAGTACATAGTTGCTTTTAAAACACAGTGAATGAATAGAAAATCAATTAAGGCAAAAATTAGTTCAAGTTATATTTTTTGCATAAATCAGGGAATAAAGTATAATCTTGACCCCACCACAGTTATGATAACAATGTACCTTCAGTGTCCCCATTGTAGTAGTCACTGCATCTCCAGACTGGAACTGCGGAGCTATCTCAGTGCTCACAGATATACTGCACAACAGTGTGACTTCACTGAATCCAAAGGCCTACTATAAACTGTTTATGCATATTCTTGCAATATGTACAAACAAGTGTAAAAGGTTTCTTTGGCTGTTTTCTCCTTTTACTAAAACTAGGTGGCAGCACTTTCAGGCTGATGCACTTCTGGTTATTAGATTAAGGATGGCTGCTATATAAAGACCTAACAAATGGGTTATAATATAAATGTTCTGTCAGAAGAAGCACTGAGGATGGAAAGGAAACTTGTGAACTGTCACATCCAAGAAGAATTCTTATCCCCAAATCCCTGACTGCAAGGATCTGATCTTCAGCCAAAAAAAGCTGCTGGTGAATGTGGAAATCAGGACAAACCCCACACCAAAATTAATACAAAAATGCAGCCACACACAACTCCAGACATGCACCTTAGTGGATGTGGGTGTTTTGATGGGAGCATTATTCACTGTGACCTACCTTCCTAAATCCTTCAAGAACTTCTTTCATTTTTTCATATCTTCTGAAAAGATCTGCCAGAGATTTTTCCACAGAGTTCAGATCAGCTAATGCTTGCTCTTTTTCTATAATAAGTTGCTGGACGGTGTGATGTGACATGGATTTTTCTCTCTGCTCATCCTCTATAGGAGACAACAATTAAAAGGCTCAAAGACAATGAATAGTTTTTAAAAAATTAAAATTAAATTAAAGCATGAAAATGAGATCACACAAAGTAAAACGAGGGGCATGTTTGCTTGGTAAATCTGTTAAGCATTTAAAACATTATTTTATTATGGGGACAAATATTTTATCATAATGAAACATTTAAATCGGGCAACGGGACTGATGTCTTGTCCTTTACAAGTAACCAGAAGCAAATATTTAACAAAGAAAAGCTCTTTTATCGGAATCACATTGCTATAAATATGCAGCATAAATTCAGCAAGAATAAAAAGTGTGAATTGATGTAAAAGAAGTTCTTTCTGCTGACTCAAAACCTCCCACTAGTCTTCATTTCAACTGAAAACTTTTAATATATAAAACCATATATTTTACTTTATAAAATGGCATCTCAACCCTAAAATCCAATGTTCCTTAAATAAAACAGCAGACAAATCTATACAAATATTTATAATAACTTCAAAAGAATCCTGCCAGGTAAAACCATTCATGTTAAGACGTACTACTCTGATTCTGGAAACAGAAAATTATTATAAGCTTGATTCTGCATTAATGTATTTGATCCTCACCTTTAAGCATTATATGTGTCTGTGGCCCTTAGTAATCTTGTAAAAGTGATTTTATAATTTAGTAATGAGCCCTGAAAATTTCTCCTCTGCTTTTCCTGAATTTCCCACTACTCAATTTCATTGGGAGTTATCTGGGAAGTTCTCCCTCTCGTTTTCTCTCCAGCGTGCACATATTTATGTATTTCTACAATTCTCTCTCTTTTTTCCTCCCTGTTTTCTAAAATTGTAACCTAGTTTTATCCACTTGCTGTGTTTGGGGCTGCAACACCCCTAAATCTGAAGGTGTGCCAGATTTTTCAAACATTCCACCTTAAAAGGTCACTATTTTTACAATATTACAGTTATTATCAAGTGTCTACTTTTATCAGAGCTGTAGCAAATCAGAGCTTACACAGCATGTGAACACTGAACAGCTTTGATTATATGTTATTTTTAGATGCATGTGTATAACACTCATGGAGGCATAATTACAGTATACCATAAAGCAGTCTTAATTTGATGATGAACCAATTACATTTGCTATTGTTTTTCTGAGAGCAATTCTATCAATAAAAACAATAAAAATGCAGATAGTCTTTGTTTAGTGACTGCCTCATTTAGTGACTATTCACAATGATGAAAGTAACTTTATGACCATTTCTTGCATTTACAACATTCACCAGTCTATATAGCAAGGGAAAAATGAATTAAGATTTCTTAATGACCATTTCGTTAAATGATCGCGTTGCCAGTTTCAATTCTGATCATTAAATGAGGGTTACCTATAGTGGCAAGATCAATTAAGAACTGGTTATTCTATAATTAGATAGATTTATTGTTATAGAAATGGCTGGTTTATATTATTAGGTAAAAGTAAAAAGATGAGGCTTGATCATGTTATTATCTGATTTTATTGTACCAAAGAGAGTCAGAAGTCAATGCCTTTTCTTTCCTTTCCCTACACTTTCCCCTTCCCTTCTCCCTCTCCAATTTTCCCACTATTTACTTTTGTATTTTATATTATAATTATAAACTAACAATAAAAAACTGGTTACACTTTTAATAAATTGACAATATTTCAAAATGGCAGTGAGTTATTCTCATTTATTCTTAAATCTAAAGATGTCTCTAATATATCATTTTGTATATCTTTTACCCCACAATAGTACCAAAAGTATGGAAAGAAAAAGATGAAAGAAAGAATGAAAAAAAAAAACAGATTATCTTCAAATGGGTAAGTTGTCTGTTACATTGCTGTAAAATTCAGTGACTGAGGAAAAGTGAAAAAGAAGAAAACTTGGCTAGAAGCAGTTTTACAAGTAAAGCAATAGAGAATTTGTCACCACCTCTTGTTTATAATTTAGTATGAATATACTAAGCACCTGCACATGAAATATTTGTTCTTTCAGAATTGTCATTCTTCTATTACAGTATTCGAAGTACTGTATTGATTTGCACACAACATGCTAAACAGAACACGGCAACATCTAGATAAGAGTAATATGTTGTAAACCCCATGCATAGTTCAGAGGGTTATTTTTTTGGTCTTGTTTTCTTTCTCCGTTCTTTTGTGGAAGTTTAGTCGACTCTGATAACTGCAGAAGGGTTTTGAAGGTGGTTTTGATTTTTTTGCAAATCAAAAGAATTGTTGCGTTAGTACATTAGTGAAACTAAGCCTAATGCTGACACTCCTAAAACTAAACAAAATAGGGAATTCTTTATAGATCCATCCAAAGTGTTTATCTGAATGAAAATCCTACTGAGTTCCATAGAAGTTACTTTCAAATGAAAATAGAAATGGAATTGGGGTCACATTTCCATAGAAGTATGTTTTTAAAGTTAAATTCCCTCCCATTTTTTACATTTACATTTTTTGGAGGAGATTGCAGTAGAAGACCAAGGTCTCTTTCAACTCTATTATTCTGATATTCTGATCAGGAGTCTTTGAATGAAATCCTTAGCATAGATTAAGAGTTTCATTGCTATTGTATAATTTAACCACAGAGGTAAAATATTTTTCTAGCAGCTTCTTCTAACCCAGCCTTGCTCAACAATGGGCCGCAGTAAGGTGCTAGTCAATACTGAAAGATTAAACTTAATTTTCACATTTAATATGCACCTCGCTGATCACTTTTCAAAGATGAATTTTCCTCTATGCCATTTAGCAGATATGTTTCTTAAATTCAAGCCAGTTCCAAATCCTAAAATGGAAAATATTTGGGGCAGGTTTTCATTTTGCCAGGGTAGAGCAGACAGCCTCCAGGTTTTCTCTACTGATTATCAGGGTCTTCACAGAAGTGATCTGTTTATCTAGAGCTCCAATAAAAAGCCATGGAATATGAAAAAAGAGAATGTAGGTCTAAGTGACAAGCTTGCAGAATCAAACATCTTTTGGAGTATTCAGATCATGGACAGGAAAATAAATTATTTTATTATTTTCTCCATTAAGTGAGTCTGACATTCTGTTGGTTGGTTAGTCTTCCATCCTGACCAAGTTGTGCCTATGAACTGATTTATGGGGAAAACATCAAATCCATCCAACTTCCCTCACTGCAAATTTGACAACCAGCATCACTTCATTGCAAAGAGTATCATCATTCATACTACAGTATTAATTATTTAAATGGTTTATTGGCTGCTTCCCTGAGCAACTTACAACTCACTAAAACTGCAGTTTAGATTAAAACAATTAAAACATGGTAATCAAAAATTAAAACCCAAACATGCAATGCAAACAATTATATGCACCAGGAAGCAAACGTTGCAAGGAACACCAATAAACAGATGTTCATCCACAGAGATAGTCCTATTAGCCCTGCCCCCAAAATTGATAAAAGAAGCCAAATCTGCATTGAGCTTCTGAAGATACAAGGACATCCTGGTGTCCAGGCCATACTATATCTGATGAGAGGTGTAGCAATTGAAAAAACAGGTTTCTTACCCTCTGTAAGTAATAGTCTCTGACTGAGGAAATATGTAAATAGCCTGTTCTACTACAGTAGATCTTACTGGGCAGATAGATGACTCCCCCAAATTATTAATTTTTAATTTATGTCCTATTATCAAATAGTTTTGAAAAAGCCTATGGGCAATTAATTGCCATATAATTACTAAAATCAGCATAAAGCATAGTTTACATATTCACAATTGCAATTTAACCAGAAACACAACTAAACATTGTGTTCCTTGCTCCTAAAACTATGAAGAAAGGCTTTTGCTTAATGACACAGCACCATCTAAGACAACGTAGTTCAGCCTTTCTTACAATAAATTTTCAAAGACATCACTTCTAATATGGGATCTAGAAGGGATCAAGTGCATCTAGTTAAAAATGGTAACTAGCATCCAATATAGGAATCTATGTATTTCTCCTCTCATGAAATAAATGAGTTGTCCCTACCACTGAAACTTGCACATCTTATGCAGGTAGGGCAGGGGTCCCCAACCCCAGGTCTGTGACCTAGTGCTGGGCCACAACTCATTCAGAACTCGGCTGTGGAACTAGTGAGCGTTCATCCAAGTGAAGCCGCATCTGCTGACTGCCGGTTGCCAGCAGTTCGATTCTCGCCAGCTCAAGGCTGACTCAGCCTTCCATC
>AZIM01006710.1:12360-33894 GCA_000516915.1 Ophiophagus hannah | reverse complement strand
GCCCCCGGGGATGCAGGCCCAAACCGACGGGTCGGAGCGCTCCACCACTCGGAGACAGCGGGGGCGCACTCCCAAACACTGATATGGCCCGCCGTCCCTACCTCTACCGCCATTCCCGATCACCGTAGGGATCACCACCACCCCCTCCTCCCCAGAGCCCCAGACCGCCCCAGTTCACAGTGCAAATCCTTTATTGAGGTAACCCTAGTGCCTAAGCAGAAGTCTGATTGCAGTAACCTCATATATAACCTAACAATTCTATTCATGTTGGTTCTCTTTAAAAAAAATTGTAAAATTTGAAAGTATAAGAAGATTTTAAATATAGAATAGCTCTGTAGAAAATAAAAATGTTACCTGTGAAATATGTAACTATTTAAGTGAATTCTCAGAAAGGTTTTGTGTGTTATTTTAAATTTATAGTTTATTAGATTCTCTCATAAATAGCTAAGGCCAAAATAGGTTTCCAGTGATAACAATCCTGCTATTATATATTGACTTAGGTGGAGATGGAAGACTTTGACGCAAATATTGAAGACCAAAAAGACGAAAACAAAAAAGATGCAGAAGAAGAAGAGAGCGAACTGGTAGGAAATGCCCCTGCAACATTTTTTTATTATAATCTATAGCAGATTTGTATTTGCTAGAAATCAGTCTGCTTTCTCACCATCACATTCCCAGTCACTTCTCTAATTCTGTCATTTTAAGAGCACTGAATTGAATATATAAATTAATATTTAAGAATTCTTTAGGAAAATTTAACTCTTGAGTACTGTCTTCTATTAATAGAAGTTACAAACTTATACAAGCTATAAGTTAGTGCCTGAGAAGTTAATTTTCAGATGGAATTGAGAGATTCATGTTTAAATACCCAATATAGAAGGCAGTTAAATAGTTTATTTCATTAGCCATTTTTATAAAAACTATATGTAACTAATCTTTTTCTAAGTATTAGGATATCTCTTACACATATAAACATAACCATGTATGCTTAGACATAAATCCCATTGTGTTCAGTGAAGGTTTTGCAGAGAAATTTGCGCACACAATTAAGCTTTTGAAGAATTTGCATAGAATGCTTATTCATATGAAAAGAGCAAAGGGATAATTCATTCTTTCTAAAGTTGGGCAGCAATTCACATTCAAAGAAAAAAGGGCAATTCAGGACTTGTGTGGGTGCATGTGTTATACCTGTCAGTTGCTGCACCTTCCCTGGACTTGAAGAGCTGCCATATGCAATCCCAGCAAAATATGTGTTTTGATTGAAGGATGTGCAATGTCCATGGTCACATGTGTTTCAAATCATCTTTTCATTTTTGAGTCTAGACCAGTGCACAGTCCTGCACAAAACAGAGCTCATTCCATCAATTGAAAGTTCCAGTTTTAATTCAGCTTTCTGGCTGAAGGGCAGAATTCCTTTGACAACCCAGTACAGAGGCAAAGCTGACTTTACTATAATCATAAATATAATATCGGGATAGAAATCTGTGTCTTTCTTTCCTCTTAAAAACATGGATTTACAAGGTAAAATAGGAAAGGATGCACTGGAACATAATACCTCCACCAATTCTAAATTACTATATTTGATCCTTTTACTCTTTCTGGCATCCTTTTTGGCTTGAAGACTAAGAATGTCATTTTTATTTTATTTATTATATTTACCTACTGCCACAATCCAAGTGACTCAGCACTTCTATTTTGTTGAATCTATACCTTTTCTACTTTGGGGGAAGATGTTTCATCTTGTCAGAAGCTGCAATAAATGTTTTCAGGAAGGGGGGGAAAGTTGCATTGATACAAGCCACAAGTGCTTCTTGGAAGGGTATAAATAAGGGTATTTAGGTATACCTGAATGCAGTTTTCTATATGGCTCATGTTAGCTGTTGTGATAAACTGAAGAAATATATGGCTAAACCCTCTAACCAAATCCAACAGCAGCCAACTGCTACAGAGAAAGTTCAATAGATACTTGTGGAGTGGGGAAGAAGGGAAATTCTGATCAAATGCAATTTTTACAACCTCGAGAAGGCTAGAAGATCCAAGCCTACTTGGTCAGCAAATTGGCAGTCCTTAACATTGATGCCCTTCTGTCTGAAAAAGTGGATAATTGCTATTGAGGAGTAGGTTTACTACAGCTCTTCAACCATATGTGGGAGTTCACAACCAACATTTATCCTTTAATGGAGTGAAACTGGATTGTGCTCAAGAACTAGCTACTGAACCATAAGGTAGGTTTGTTCTCCCTCTTTCAACCAAATCAAGGAAAAAGTTTCAGAAGGTTTTTTTATGCCATTGCTTATTTGTTGGATAAAAAACTTTCAAGGAAATTTTAGAACCTCCTCTGTCCATTCACACACATACATATTTGTTCGATATTTCTAGATTTCACTTTTTGAAACAGTTCTCCAAGAAAATAAAGAGTATATTGTCTGACATTGACTCAAATGGTAATGGTAATAGTTGGATCCTTTCAGGATACCCAACTGAATTGTATATGAAAAGGCATCAAGAAATAACTGATGAATCCTTATTATGGAAACAAGTTTCTTTGTCTATTGTCAACATGAAACATTTTTTTTATCCAAGACACTATGAAGTCCAAATAGATGTTTTCAGTTGCCCTCCTTGTACTTATTTGTACTGATACCATTTGGTGAGGATGTGATCAATCAGAACTGGAGTGGTTCTGTTGTTTCATGTTGACTGCATACATTTCTCTCCTCTCACTACTTCATTTGTGTGTTTCCATATGTATACATGCATACATGCAGATATAACCACTTTGAATGTGTTCCCCCCCCCCTTCATCTGACTGTTATGAAATAAGCTGTTCGGCAGATGAGCAGCATTAGCTGGAAATGATAAAATATTTCTCAAATGTTATCAATTTCTGATGGATAACATTTGGTCTCAAAGCATCTACCAACAGAAAAATAACCCAATGTATTGATTGTTTTAGGAAAATAAAGTCTGAAAAATACTAAGAAAAAAAAGTTAACTATGTATCTTTTACCTTTAGTCTATCAAAGTACTTCTCATACATATACACAAGGAAACACAATGTTCTTATTTCTTTGCAATATACCTGGACATAATCTTTTTCAGAAGCCTGGTACTGACTTGGTTTTATGATTTGCTTTTATTTTGAAATGCAATTTTTGAAAAGACAACATTTAAAATAATTTCTGCAAATAAAATGTATTTGTAACTATTTTTGCAGAACACCACCAACATAATCTGTCACCATTTTAACAACTAAACTATGAAGGATGCATAGTGAATGCCCAACAGTGCTTATTTATATTTTATACTGTTTCCACATTATTGAATCACCTCTTTTGATTTAGGTACTTTTACGTTAAAAGATAATGTGTTATTATGTTGTTGTTTATCCTACTACAAAATCTTTGCACCAAGATGGTGTTTAATAGATAAGCCTTTTTGTGATAGGGAAAACATGAAATTTTGAAAATGGAGGTAAATGCAAAAGGCTCAGATAATATAATCCAACTCTACACACTTAGATACATTATTTTGAATGTTCTAGATTCAAATTTTACTGTTTACCTTGGAAGGACATCAAAAACTTTTCATGTAAATTACTCTGGACCCAGGCTTAGAATTATACATTTCCTTGTCATCAGATTGATTTGAGAAAACATAAAGATCTTTCACATATCTAGTATCATGTTGTCTCTCAGACCACTGGCACCTCCTGGCATTTCCTATTAATTTTGCATGAATATTCACTACAGAGAGTAGATATCCTTGAGGAAAGCAGGTATTAAAAACCCAGATATGTAAAGAACTAATGAAAATATGTTTTTGCGGAGGAAGTTTATCAGCAGAATCAATGAATTTCTGAAGTGTTTGGGAACTTCAACTTCAGCAACTGATGATCCAGTGAAGAACAGAAAGACAGATTGTCTAAATTACTCCTGAAATATCTTCAGCTTATTAAATGGGTGGCTGGAAAATAAGCTTGATTGCAAAAACCTACACTTACATCTTTGCTAAAGAAAGAACAGCTTGGATTAACCTTTTTCCCCATGCAAAGAACCATAATGAAGTAATTAACTGGAAATAAGGTTTTCGTAACTTCTTATTCAGATAGTTTTCTGTTAAAACGTTACGAGTTTTTCATCCTCATCCTAGTTCCATATTTTAAATTTTGGGAGTTTTCATTGCTATTAGTGGAGCGTTTTTTATCATTTTATAGCAACCTCATTATCAAACATAGCTTCTATTGCTTCCAATCTCCTGAGAAAATGAATTTTATAAGGTGATTTTCCTCCATAATCACTGAGGCCTGAGTCTTTGTAAACCAAGCAGAAGATGGAGAACATTCGTGCAGTAGATTGCTTCAAACATAGTGTATTCCTGAAAGGATTGTCCATTTCTGAACCAAAGTTACAGTTGCTGTACACCCAATAGCTGGCTGTTCTACATTTTGAACTAGAGATAAAATCTATATTGGTTATAAGATTCTTTTCTGGTTACGTGAAAAGAGGGTCGCAGCTTTTATCACTAAATTTCCCAAAGCACAATCCTTTTATGATATCAGTTCTTCTCTTCGTAACTATCTTTTCTTTTTAAAGTCCCGCGGATTGCTAAATGTTTTGATTTTAGAAATTAAAACCTTTTATCCAGGACTCTGATTATCTGCTCCCAAAATGGGCAGGAATTTTATGGTGAAAGGAGTTTGAAACTGTTTTTTTCTGAATGGACAGAAGAGATACCTGTCTTCACAGGCAATTTCTCTTTAGCTGTCTAGATTTTCTTGTCGTAACTCTTTATTTTCCTCATGAGAATTATGACTACACCTTTGAAAAACTGCTGGACCACACCAACTTCTTTAACCAAGTGTCCTGGTTCCTATAGTAGTCAAGTAAATATTGTGGAAAGCCCACAGAACATAGCCCTTGATCACTGCTGTGTTTCAGTCACTGGTCAGAAAAAATGCAGTCTCTGATTCTGGAAATGGCTGCCAACAGCTATGTCTATATGCTTTTCAGTTCCTGTCATCCATGAACGTACCACATTCTCTTAAAGCCTTCAAGATTAGTAATTATCACCATTCAGGTGAATAAAATTTAAATATTAGTAACATGAGCTTTTTAAATTAAATAATGCTTCTTTTAATTGGACCAGTGATACAAGTCTTTTCATTCTTACGCATTCTACGTTTCAAGGTTTTAACATTTTTATGTTGGAATCACATACCTGCCGGCTTGAGAGTGGGTGCTGATTTTATTCCTTCTGAATTGTACTTTCTTTTTAGAAGACTAAAATGATCAAGAAGACCAAATATACAAAGAAAAAGCAGAACTATAATTGCAGTATAGAACACTTTTCCTGTGCTGTTTTTCCATTGTCTCCTTTCCTCAAAAATTTCCAACATGGAATTTTTCTTTCAAGAGTTTATTCTTCCAAATGAATGTATTCTTACGAAAAAGAAAAATACTGAATTAAGTTAATTGCTTTTCGTGGAGCAAATTATGTAAACATAAATAACTAAATATCTCAGTTACCAACATAAACATCCATCTCCAAAGTACATTAATGGAACAAATGATAGTAACCTGGCCATTTCAGTCAAATCTTCAGAAACCAGGATGATAATTGCTTATGGAATAATGCATATGAAGAAAAAAAATAAATGAACAGCACAATGATTCCACCCTAAAGTGCCAGGATTTCAACTAGCATCTGAGAATTAAATACTGTGATATTCTATACTGCTGCTACCTGTAGGAAACATATCCGGCTTCTCTTAGACAGCTGCCAAATTTCAGGTACTGAGAGCAAAAAGAACATGATCTGATGGTATGTGTACAAGAATCAGCATTTTGATCTGAACCTGAAACCAACAAGTAACCAGTGCAAATTAATCAATTTGCTGGCCAGCAACTTTTTTCCTCAGCCTTTCCGGACATTTTTCAAGAGCAACCTGTTAAAGAAATGGAATATGGAAGTTCATAGGACATAAGCATACAGTTCCAGAAAACAATGTTGCTAAAATCTAAGCTGCTAAAAAGCGTTCATACTTCTTGCAGTTGAAAGTGGCTTCAGATCAAGCAGTGCCTAAGAGCTGCAGTCTACATTCCAAATATTTGACACAATCTATTTCTAAATCAGCCAGCCTATCAAACAGCAATATTTCTATTTATACACATTATACTTTAAATCAATTTGAACCAACAGTTGTATTGAATAAAGTGTATTAAACAATGACTGAGCTATTGGGTTATAATTCTACTATTCGTCCTTCACCCTAATTAACTAGGAAACAAGTACATGACCCTGGTTGGATGAGGAATCCTGCACGCGCACACACGTGACCCCTTGCTGCATTGGTTTTCCATCCAAATGCCAAAGTTCAGTGGATAAAAAAGGTGGAAATATGCCATCAGCTATTCAGAAGGAAAAACAGAAATTGGATCTAATCTCTAAATAGCTGACGAGTGAAATTTCATCTTTTTTGAAAACGTGGGTCACTTGTGATATCCTGCCTGCTCTATTATGTACTCTGCTGGATCAGACTGCTGAAGTTAATGTGTTACATATTTTTGATAACTAACAACATGAGATTTCTATTAATAAATGCTTTCTGTCATTTCTACTGGTTTTACCTGGGTTTTTTTTTCCAATCAATTTTTGTATTCAGTAAGACATGTTTTTTTGCGATTATCTTCTTTTCTGATTCTTAAAAAATACATATTGAAGGCTGGACTAAAATGCAGAAACCCATACTAATGGGAAAAAAAGCAATTTTAGGATACCTTTTTAAACAAACATTTGTGGAAGTGTCCCTAGAAATTAAAAAAAAACAAATAATTGCCAGAGACATTCATGCTTATATAGTGGGCTTCTGAAGTCTTCATCCCACACTGTGTCTCCATATACAAAGATGACCTGTGAAGATACCATTATAAAATATTATGTGGAAATTGCTGAGGCACATACATGAATTCTGATCATGCAACACATGCCACACTGAGAAATATGTCATACCTTATTATTGTGAGATACATTCCTGTCGTTGAAATTATTGTAAGATACTCTTATTGAGGGAGACACTCTTGTGCTGGATGCAGAGTGACTGAATATTTTTCACATTGCAACATTTTACAATTTCATACCAAGTTTACAGTTCAGATTGAGTATCTTAAGAAAATGTTTGCAGTATAATTCTGTTGCAGGATAAAATATGTTATATGCTTTCTGTATCTCTCTCTAATCCTTCGAGCTTCTCTCTGTATATGATTTAGGGTTACATTCCGAAAAGCAAATGGGAGATGGATACTTCTGAAGCAAAATTAGGTGGGTATTTAATTTATTTTATTAACAAAAAAAATTCCTCATATTTGCACAACTGTAGTTTCATTGTCTGATCACATGCTTAGAAAAATATACTGAATTTGACATTTTTGATGATACAGCTGCCTCTAGGCAGTGTAATATCCTTTTATCTCTGCGAGTTGCAATGCTATAACAATCAGATTTTTAAATTTTAGTTACAATATACTTCAGTGATGCAGTTTCTTACATATTAATATTCAAATAAATGAATGGTGAGTAAAGAGAATTATTTGTAGTGGCTTAGCATTTCCTATAGAGCTGACCAGCTTTATGTATGCTATTCTTTGGACTATTATAACTATATGTTAAACTCTGATTAGGCTAACATTATTGTTCAACAATATGCCTTGTTTTGGCATGGTTGCGGACAGCACATATGGGTATCATCTCAAAGCATTGTTAATTTCTTACAACATTGCTGTGCATGAGTATGTTCTATAATGTAATGGATCTCCAGTGCTTCTCAGAGAAAAGAAATAGAAAGATGAGCTTTTATATCCTTTTTTAATTTTCATTTAAGCAATTTGCTATGTTCTTTTCTGGGAAGCCATTGCTTTAAAACAATTATTTGACCTGCGTAAGTATGTGCTTTTGTATTTTAAAAATACTATTTTAAATAGTTACAGCCATTGAGGTATAGCATTTGAAGAGTAGAAATTTTCTAGTAGAAATAATTATATATCAGATTAAAAAGGAAAATATATATATATATCTTTATCAGCACTTTGGTGTTCTGGAATATCCATAGCAAGAATAAAATAATAATAATGTGACTCTCCCTGTTTGATGCTTTTAAATGTGTCTGGACTACAGCTGGTCATAATGATGAACAATGTCATATGTAGAGACATCAAAGAATATTTGATATACTTCAGTTTCTGTAAATTGAGTTAACTCAATGGTAAATGTATCTTACTAGTCTTGGAGGCTTTGTAGGACAATATATCAATAAGTATTCCCTTTCAAGTGCTTTGATTTTCAGAGGATTATAACATTCAAGGTAAATACAGCATTAGGAAGGATTCATTTGGCATCCTATCAAATAAGCTATACTTACAGATTGCATTGAATCTGTCCAACATAAATAATTTATGTGATGTGGGAGAGGAAGTTATTTATTTATTTATTTATCATACTTGTATGGCTGCCCATTTTACAAAACATGACTCTGGGCGACATACAATAAAAAATATATAAAGCAGCAACATAAAAATAATTGATAATTAAAAACACCAATATTATGATTAAGAGGCAAAAAGAGTATCAACTTATTCCCTTGAGATTTCCAGGCCTGCTGACACAACCAAATCTGTTAGCACAGATGGGGCCAACCTCACCGTGTGTGTGTGTGTGTGTGTGTGNNNNTGTGTGTGTGTGTGTGTGTGTTGATATCCATAGGGTGGATGCCATCATGCTTCGGTCCCATACAAGAGCTGCAACATACCTCATGATGGGTTGGGCAGGAAGAGGTGGTTCCTCAAATAACCCAGCCCCACGTCATCATGGATTTTAAAGCTCAAAACCAATACTTATTGGACCCAGAAGCCTACTGGCAACCAGTGCAGCTTGCATTTAATATAGATCTGTTTGTTTAATGTTTTTACAATAGGGAACAACTTGAAGAAAACTCTTCATTTCTGAATGATTGGTATCAGTTTTTTTATACCTCAAATCTGTTGTTTTAGTGAACAATTAAAATGTCAAAAAGAGCTCCACCATCAGGCCTTTCTAAAATATGACGTGCTCAAGAAGAGGGCCACAATAGGGTGCTGAGTATTTGAAAAAGGTTTGATAAAAGCGAGTATGTATATTCATTGAATATAGAATTTATTGTGAAGCCAGTGGCTAAATATCATGATTTTGTGTCTTTTATACCATATAAATTAATATTTTGATTAATTCATCATAGTTGTTTATTGAATTATAGAATAATATACATATTTTGCCATAATTAAAGAATTGTTCAATATTTAACATAGTGCTTATTTAATTTTCTATATCCAGGTATACCATCTTAAATTCTTTGCATGTTCAATCAAATCATTCTATCTCCCCTTCTCCCCCCCCCCCCCCCCCCCNNNCCCCCCCCCCCCCCCCCAATACCCTGGAGGCTACATTATCTTCCTATTGCATGACTTAGTTTCCTAGTAATGCCATAATCTGTAAGTTTTTCTTCTAAGATAAATTCAATATTTTAAGCAAAGGAGGCAAAGGGTTCTGGTGGCTTTTATAAGATATAAAAATGAGAAACCTTAACAAAACTTGATCCAATAAAATGCATTAAAATATTCTTAAGCAAAGAATTAGTAATATGGCTTTCTACCATATTATGGAAACATTCCTTGCTAATTATGTGGTGTAGGCTACACATGGTGAATCTCTAAACATTGTTCATCATAACAGTTTACTTTATGCATGCATGTGACATAGTTTATTTTCACGGATTGTTCTAAATAGGCATATAAACTCATAAGAATTGACATCACTTTTTGCAATAATATCTTTAAAATAAGAAAATGTCCTGAAATGACTTTCTAATCTACTTCACAGTTGCATTTGTGATAGCTTTACCATATAATCAAAATGAACAATAAGTAGTTAAATGCCAAAAGAAAACAATGGGAAATAAATAACACAATTTTAACCTGTTGAAGCTTTAGTAAAAACAGTGTTGGAGCTTTAGTGAAAATAAGCAGTAAAAACTTCCAACAAAAGTTGTAGCAAAGGCAGCTTTGAAACCTATGATTGCAATCCATTTCACCAGGTTATATGAATGGAGCCATTAAACATGATCTAAAATCCTTGTTCTGAGCCTGCCTATTTATTTATTTATTAGTAATAATTGGAAGCTAGTTAAATATAATAAAGTTATTTAAATAATATGTTTGTTACATTAGATAACATTCTTAATGCTGCACTCTGAATTAATTTCAATTACTGAATAGGATCTTAAAGTAGACCCAAATAAACCAAATATCATTTTAGTTCAGTGTCTGTGTTACCATGGTGTGGAAACCTCCTAAGAGGACTATCTTTGGTGTATCAATTAGCGGTTGTTAAACTACCCAGACCATCCTTTTATATTTTGGCAACCAATGTGCTGCAATGCTAGCTGGTTGAGTTCAGTGTGATGTTGGATGGCACATAAATAAAGAGTCCCTTCCAACTCTATCATTCTGTTAAATAAAATATGTAAACCATAAATAAGAAAAACTACAGTTGTTAGTAGGTCACAATGAGAATGAGCTATGCCTTCACTTTTAATATAATCTGACAGAGTTCTTACATTTCTGCATTCTTGTTAACTTCTACTTACTGACTTTCTTTCAGCTTATTCTCAACTCTAAGCACTTGGTTCAGAGCATCTGCAGTCTTTTTAAACTTAATGAAAAGGCTGCAGAAAGGTTTTGGGTGGGGTTTTTCTTTGTTTTATGGTATAAGAATTTACTGTAGATTTCCTGTTGACATTAGTAATGTCAAGTAGATTTTAAGTACTATAGGGCAAATGAAATTTTGTAGAAATCTATAGCATGTACAGTGTATAGTGGAGCAAAGCAGCAACCCTCCAGCACAATCTTTTGGAACCAATTGGTCATATTGAACTGTAGGCACAGAAACCTCCAGTTTCCATGGGAGATGGAGAATATAAACATGTACTCTGGTCAGTATTGTTAAAAACTGATGAAAGGTACAAAAAACACTGCCGTGTCCTCTTAGTTACATAACTTGACCACAGTCAGACAATTCAGTGATAAAGTTCTTCTGAAATTCAAATGCTGTTGCTCCTGGTGACAACAAAATTTTTTAAAAAGTCACTAAGTATTAGCTTCCCGATTCTAAAAACATATTCCAAATATTATTTGCTTCAAATATTATCTATAACATTATACAGCATGTTATATTAGTGTCTTTTTCTGAAAATTTCCAACTTTTTGCATATTTACTTGTAAAGGAATAATATGTGAACTAAAATGTTTAGTGCTGCTGTTAATTCTTTTGATCACTTACCTCATAATAATTCCTTTCATGCATCAATTTTGTCATTACTTGCCAGTAGTAAATCTGACTTGATGGAAATAGACAGTTCTACTCAGATATAATTTGGTGTCTTATAGTACAAAGAAAGGTTTGTTCCTTAGAACTTATTCCTTTGTTTTCTAGTTGAATATTGCATAAACTATTCTTGTATCAGTTGAACAGAAGAATTAACTTGTTGATCAGATGTGTGTGTTAACAATTTGTGGTTGTAGCAGTAAAAAGCAAGGTGTTTATACCCTTTCCCTCCTTCCCATTCAAGTTTTCCTTCCTGATTCTGTTCTTAAAGGCAAGAAAAAATTAGCAACTACAATCACACACAATATATATATACGTACATCATTAATATTTTTGGCTTGTGTGCAGGATTATTTGGATTGTGATCTGAGTTTGTGGCAGTTGCTGAATAGTTATAAATCACATATAATCTGAAATGTGTATATGGCTATATTTATTCATGGTTTTTACACATTACCTCATGCTGCTCAAAATCTATCTCTTAAATGAAATTGGTTTTGGTAAGATAATTTGTGAAAATGTTCAATAGATTTTAGTACATTTTTACTATTACAGAAAAACTAAAACACTTAAACCAGAATAAATTCTTCTGTTAACAGAATAATTAAATGCAGAATGTTTAATTGACTGCTTTAAAAAATCTTAAAACATAATTATATACTTAATAGCCCACTTGTTGTAATTTTGCTAAGCTTTTAAGCTTTTAACTTCTTCCAGTAAAAATAACAAAACCATATGCATTATTAGGATAGAGATAATTCTGATATAAACATAATATGTTAATTTTTCAATCAATGCACTTTTCTGCATGGTTTGTTAACAAATAAGTATGTAAGTTATTCGATTCAGAAAACAGCATAATATGGAATTTGCTATTTTTAATAGTCTATGATAGCCATTTAAAAGAATATTTAAAAGTTAAAATGTTCTATTTTGCATTTAAATATAGGTGTATTTATAATAAATTTAAGATCTGTCTACTTCACAATATGGTGAGACTGGGATAATAATTTCAAACGATCTGTCTACTCCACAGTATGGTGAGACTGAGAAAAACAGTTATTTTAAACACCAGTTTTACTTATATATGCTTACATGTAGCCTGTAGAAATAAGTTTGCAAGATACTGTTTTAGAAAAATGTGTTTATCCATACCAAATAATTACTACTACCACATATTTCAACTTTATATCAACTGCGGAAGCAAAGGGGGGAAATGATCTGCTTTTGGATGTAATTCCTTCTTAGCTGGTGGTATTCTACATTACATTCAAATTCTTTGTCTGGTGATAGTTCTGAAATAATGTTCCATAATGTTTTGTGGAACATCTTATGCATTTTCCATAGTGTTGGCTTAAAACATAGAATGGAACTTCTAAACTGGACTTCAGAAATGGTTGAAGTATCATCATTGAACAAGGATTCTGTTAGCTATTCGAAGCAAGAAGTAGTTTCTCTTATACATATGCATGTTCATATTTTGCACACAAAAGGCTGGATTTCGAAAGAGTAGAACTGGTGTTCCATTTTGAATTTATGCCACTCACAAAGACATCCACTAATGTTTGGATTTCACCACTATATATTGTCAATGATCTGTTTAAGAAAATCTCCATGCATTATGTTCACATATGCAAAATTATATTTAACAATAAGGCTATGTGTTTGTTCTCAGACAAATTGGATGGGTTGCGAACTGGTACTAAGAGGAAACGTGACTGGGAAGCAATTGCCAGCAGAATGGAAGATTACCTTCAGCTTCCAGATGATTACGATAGCCGTGCTTCTGAACCTGGGAAAAAAAGGGTAATAAATATCTTGGTTTAACATACCTCCACCACACTGAGCTGGAGGAAAGCTCTTAAAACTTGGCTGTTCTGATAGGGTGAACAGTTCTGTTTTTGCAATGGTGATATGTTTGTTAATGGAATGCTATTGCTCAAAAGTATATTGGATAAATCATGTTGGTATATGATTCATTTATATCTGGAGAGAACAACTTTTCAGTATACTTAACATTGTTATGTTCAATGGAGTTATGTTATTTGTTTTTCAACATTGAACTGCCTATTGGAAGTTTATGGTTTTAGGTGTTTGTTATCTCAAAATGGCAATGACCATTCAGTTATGGTTAGTGGACACTCCCAAGAGCTCTGAAAAGTGACTGGGCACAGCCTTATTTTTCAGTGAAATATACATTCCTCTCCCATCCAAGCTAGTCAACTAAATGCAACTGGAGCATTGTGTTATTGTCTCAGCAATTGAGAGTAGTCTCATTACTTTCTCAATATCTCCTTGAAATATGTCTCTTCTTGAAATAGTTTTCTACCTTTTTACCAAGGGTTTGCAAAAATTGCTTAGATTGTAATTTTAAAAAATGTTTTTGAAGTTTTCCGGCTTTTGACAGTCCATCCTGCCAACAAATTTTGTAAGTTACAAAGTCAGTAGAACAGTGGAACAAGATTCACCGGCATATCTTTTTCCCCTTATTACTTCAGTGTTTTGTTTCTTAATTTCATTATAATCTAATTAGTATAGTTTTTACAAATAAATAATGTGGATGAAAGAAAGCAGAATGTGAATCAAGCTAACAGTTTCACTTGTATACCTAGTGCTTGGAATAAACTTGGAAAACAGACTGATTAGAATATTATCTGTGTCCCCTTTATGATATGATATATTGGTAACCTATAATCTAGAATAGAGCTGAATATAACAGCATTTAACTTCAGTAATCAAAGCAGGAAGTATAAAAACCCCAATGATAAAAAAATTAGCAACATTCCGAAGACATATGCATATTGAGTGCTTCTAAAGGTATGTGGAACAGTCAGACTGAGCTCTAAGGGACTAATGTCTAATAAAAAACAGAATTTAAAATATAAGCAAGCATTGAAAAATTAAAAAATAGAAACTTTTTGAAAAAGAATTCAATTTTTCATTCATTTTTCCAAGTAGAAAGGTTTGTGAAAGAGGGCAAGATTAAAAGTGTGATTAAGTACTCTTATTCTTTTTGTCTTAGAACTATTATCTTCATCCAAATGCTTGATTTTTAAAATTACAAAATTAAACATGGGTAGACTTAACCTTTTGTTAACCTCTAAATACAGCAGGAAGCTGAAGGGAAGTGATGGCTAATCCCTTTTCTAAATTGTCCGAAATCTCTGCAGGGTGTAAAATTGCATCAAGAGATTTATGCATCTTGCTTCTCTTTCCTGAAATGACCGTTATCCAAGCAGCACGTCTTTTTTTATAGGTAAGGTGGGCAGATCTTGAAGAAAAAAAGGATGCAGACAGAAAGAGGGCCATTGGTTTTGTTGTGGGACAAACAGACTGGGAGAAAATCACAGATGAAAGTGGTCATTTTGCTGAGAAAGCCCTCAATCGCACCAAATACATCTGAATCAGTTGGCACATGGAAGATGTCTTCCTTTAAGGTTAGAGCTGAACCTTCTATACCTTCATATGTACTTGAGAATGAGCTAAAGAGCATGTAGTGGATGGGGTGGATCTGGACATTATTTTAATCATTTGGTTAAAGTCAGATCTCTAATCTCGGACTGCATGCAGTTTGGAGGAAAGAGAATAGCACAGTTCAAAAATTGGAGGAAATCCTGGTGTACTGTTAGCTGTGATTACTTTTCCCAGGCCCATACACTGGCTCACCCTCTAACCTTTTTGTTTTTCTCTACAGGCTGTTTGCTTTGGTGAGAGCTGTGCACAAGGTGGTATAGTTGGAACAAGTCATTACCCATCTAGAGAGCTTTGTGATTTTTTCCTTTTTAACTTTTTATTTCATTGTGTTCCTTGCCATTTAACTGGTGGTATAACCAGGATCCCCAAGTTATATATCCTCTTGCATCTAAATGTGAAGAAAATTTTATGTTAAAATCAGTAGTCTTAGAATTAGTAGAATTGCAAGACAGTACTGAAGCCATTTCCTCTGCTGTACTCTGAACCCAATGTCAGCATTACTTTGTATTGTTGCTTTGTGCTATTGTTATTTTATACTGTACAAACTTGGTAGTTTATTGTACTAGGAAACAGAACAATAAACTTTCACTATGAATTTAATAATGTGGTTGACCATATATTTATGTTTGCTATTATCTCTGTATTTGATTTTTAAACAAGAGCTTCCCTAGGTAGAGTGTTGGAGATTGGCAAGAAGAAGATAAGTACATCAAATGAGGATGGGCCCAAAATAAAATAATAATAATAATAAATTTCTAGTCATTAAAATGCCCCATTTCCTTGTACATAAATCTCTTCAAAGCATTTTTATTTTCCACACAACTTTATTCTTCACACACTCATCAGTGCATTGGTTTAAAGCCATCTCAGCTGTCTGTCACAAGAAGAGAACTTTAATTCATATTTGAGTGAAAATAATCTGTCATTTGATTAATTTGATTAAGCAGCTTTCTGAATAATATATATCTTACGGGGTGGGTTGATATATTGCTTTTTATTCTTGGATGCTGTTTTTGATTTGAATTGTACTGCTAGCATTGTATGTTTTATGGTTTCAATTAAATTTTATGCACCACCCAGTGTCATTGTGACAAGAGGAGTATCCATTTAAATTGAAATAAATAAATAAGATATGAATATCTTATTTATTTCCCATGCTTATTAATTAACAAATACAATTAACTTTTTTGTCCTTCAAATAGTTTCTGTTCATAGGTATGTTAGTATTGATAACTCTGTTTTTCCTCTTTTGATGAAGGATTGTGATTTACTTAAGGAATAGCTGCTACTGAAATACATTTATTTACATGACTTTATCCAGATTAATTAAATATGTATAATTAGAAGCAGTTGATATACCTGAATACTGTATAGAATGTTAGAACACTAGAAAAACATATTCATTTGCACAATTATCTTTATGCACCACAGTAACGTTCAATATTGGTAAGTTATTTTTGGGTCTTCATCTCACAGCAAATATGAACACAGACATTTTTTAATGATTGCCTTGCAATATTATAATTACACTCTATTTGGTGCTAAATAAAACCCATTAGTGGGTGAAATACCAACTAGCTCCAAATATATTTTAAAAAATACCTTGTTCAATCCAAAAGCTTTGTGCACTTATTTATTAATATGATCATGCTTCTCACATCTATAAAATCCTGCTATTGAAAAATTTACTGTTTTTCATCACAAGGGAAAATATTGTTTACTTTCTCGTATTTAATTAAATAGGCAAATATGAAATGAAAAAAGTTTGACATACTTGGTGATGTTTTAAGACATTGTGAAATTCCAAAAGTTTTGTAATGTTGATTTTCAACTCTATATCCTTACATTTTTTATCTGCCTCTTGCAGAAGTCAGAAGCAACTCAGCATGCACTGAAAATTTATAAAGTTCATAACATTGAGGCTCAAATAAAGAAAGTGCATTGTATACTGTTTTGGCTTGTTTTACTGACATTTTTATGAGTGTTGCAGTATTCAGTTAGCAGGAATGGTCAGGTGTGCAGAATTATTTTCCACACAGCTGGCAGTTGGTATGTGGGCTTTTTAAAATGCCTCAAAGCTTATAAGTGATGATGATGTTATCCATTCAGTCGTGTCCAACTCTTGGACCAGAACTTGCCATGTCTTTTGATCTTGCACTACTTTGAGTGGTTGTGTGTTCTGGCTGGTGTCAGCTTTGATTGTGTCCAGCCACCATGTTCTTTGGTTCCTTTAACTCTTCCAAACATAATTGCTTTCTCCAGTGAATTCCCTGCATGACATGGCTAAAATAAGTGACACGCGGTTTTGTGATTTTGCCTTCTAGTGATATGTCTGATATTATGCGCTCCAGTACTTGTTTGTTAGTCACCTTTATTGCCTAAGGAATATGCAGAAGCCTTCTCCAGCATCACAGCTCAAATGAGGAATTTTTTTTCCTGTCTTGCTTTTTTAAGGTCCAACCTTCACAACCATATACTATCTTCTTTGTTGCTAGGAATGACACAACTTCATTCTGTGGTAACAGTCAAATAGCTCCTAACTTCATCAAAACTTTGCTTTTGCCATGCACCCCACCATTTCACTGTAGAATTTTTTTCTAATCACATTTTTCAAAACAAGGATTCCTTTACACAGGTTATTAAATAAATATCTTGATAATTATGAACAATTTACTTAATTAAAATCTGGTGCAATTGTTATAAAAACAAATGTTAATAAATAGTAACAAACTTAATACTACCATAATAAATTTCTAGTTTTAAATGTGTTATAATTTAAGGAGAATATTATTATTTTCTCTAAAATTCTCTTGCTTATAGACTGATGAATAGATGTATATGAATACACATGTATAAACTTTATTTCAATTACCTTGCCATCAAACAGAAATAAAACTTAAGTAATTTCTCTTCTGAAATAATCATAAAAGAGCACTACACTGAATATTCATATCATCATTTCAAACTACACTTGTCATTAGATGCACATATCTCATTCAGTTTGGTGCTACTATACATGTATATGTAAAACAGCCTGAAACTAAAAACATACCTCAGGTTTTTTTACATTTTTGAAAGCATCTTTCTAGTTCTATTTAATTTTATACTTGTATTTTCTGTTTGTGTTGAGTACATTTATGTTAAACTGGAATGTATTTGGAAGCTAAGAATTATGAATAAAATGCACTATAGTTTTTATATCTGTTATAATAGTTTTCTTTTTATACCAATACATACAAAGTGTGTAAAGTAAGGAAAATAATTAAAAATCCATTAGGGACAAAGAAGAAAAGGAATAGCAATTAATTTTCATTACCTACAACAATAACCATGCAATGCACACTATGGAAAATGTGTTCCAACATATTATGGAAAATAAATATGCCTTTGTCTAAATTATTGTCCTCCCTCAATAATTTGAACTATTCTTGTTGCTTTGACTATTCTCATATTTTAGTCAATCAAGTAATTTTTATTAGGTGTAAATTGTTTGTATATTTATACTGCAGATAAAATAGGAGTTCTATTATGGGAACTAGTTAGTGCTATGTATATGACAGATACTAGAATCATTTATACTATCTTTTTATTCTGATAACTGAAATAGCAATGAAGGTTTTAACTAATTAGGATAGGGGAGAGGAGTGGACCCAATGCAAGCATTTTCCTAGAATTAGTTCTATATCAAAGTTGTGACTCTTAGTGAAGCCTGAAAAGTAAAAGATAGAATATTTGGCCCAACAGTTCTTCATACTATTCCATAAAACAGTTCTTTATATTATTCCATAAAAACATTTATCACGATTAAAATAGGAATAGCTTTAGCTTCGTAAACTTTTGCTGGACACTGGGTGGTAGGTTCTCAATGTAAAGATATGGAAATGTAACCCAATAATAATGGAAAGTTTATTTATAAATATTTGTATGTCACAACATAGTCTCGATTGTGGACAGCTTGCAAAAAATAATAAAATATCTACAGTTGTTACTTGCTAGCTACAGTGATCTCTATACAAATCTAAGAATGGTAACTTCTAAAGAGGCTGAGAACCTTCTCTAGGAAACTGCTCATTCCTACAGAAAAATTGGACTTTGAAAACTGGATACAGCAAACTACTAAGAGTTAAGAACAAACTCTGGGACTGTTCTGCAGAAGAGAAGTGGAAAAATAGGAAATTGTTCATCAGGGGTTGCTTAAGACATTTCTGGAGATTGAAAGAGAAATAACTCAGGCGGCACTTGAATGTTTACAACCTTTGCGGTGTATGTTTTGGACCTACAGAGTGGAAAAATTTCAGGATCCCATCTGCAAGAAAGAAAAATATCGGTCTGTTTATGTTGGACATCCTTTAAAAATCAGTAGCAAAAATAAATTGAATAATTGTTTTGGCAAATGAACTGCACAACAGCCTGTCTTCTTTGAAACCAGAAGGACTGCCTATATAAAGCAGCTAATAAGAGAAGCATCAAATGTGAATTAAATTATTTGATACTCAAAAAAAAAACATTTGTACAGATGAAAGAAGTTGGAGATTAAAAAGAACTGGAAGCTACTAATCAAGCCCTTTGTTGTGACAAAAATGTGTTATGTAATTAGATGGAGCTATTTTTTTCAACTACAAGCATAATAAGCAAATTTTACAAGCATGCATGCAGACATTTTGCACTTTGTCCAAGTGGTCTTCAAAGGCAATCCCATGAAGTGCATATTGTTGTAGTTCAGTCATATGATAATAAGGACATGAATCACCATTGTCAGATCCTCCCACTTTAGGTAGAGCTGCAACTGGTCCCCAGTTGATTCCTGGCAGCAGTCTCAACAAGCTCCTCTGGCAGAAGCCATGAATCTTGGAGGATCCAAAGTTGCAGGTCTGCTTGAGGAGGTATCCCACCCTATCCTCAATTACAACTGAAATAAATAGAGAACTCTTCTGAACAAATAGCACAAATAGTAACTACATCTTCCTAGAGTGAACAGCAGCCTGCATTCATCCAAGTCCCAACAACCTTCAAACTCCCAATCAAGACTTCAAAAGCAACTTAGACTAGTGGAGATGTAAAGCCCACTGCTAATACCTCACTCAGATCCAATTATTTTATATGGATAGTGAAAAGCAAAGAGAATTTGGGGGCAACTCACGAGTGAATGCTCAACCTCTGATTCCTCAGCACCATCAGCTTGAAATGCACACTCAGGAAACAGTGCAATTAACCTCTCCAACTCCCAACCCTCGTAGACAGACCTGAAGAATATCATGATCAATGGTGTCAGATGCTACTGAGAAGTCTCGTAAGACCAGAAGAAACACCTACCTCATTTTAGGTCACAACAAAGAATATTGACTAAAGCAAGGACTGTTATTTCCATCCCAAGTTCAGTTTGGATCAGGCTGAAAGCTGTTTGGATAATCCTCTTCATCTGGGCACTGTAAATGGATAGATACTTCTCAACTTTATTGACAACTTTCCCAAAGGGAAAGCAAGAGACCATAAGATAATTTCCCAACAGCTGGAGCCAGAGAAGCTGTTGAGAAAGAGGCATATCACTAGTGCTTTCAAAGTGGCTGTCCTCACTCCCTACCTCCTGGACTCAGTTCCTCAGCTTCCACTCTACTACCACTACCATCACCTGAAGGAGCCAGGAGTGTGGATTTAACTCACAAGAGGCAAAGGTTACCTAATTAAAGTCTACAACTGAAAATGAGTTTGTTTGTTTACTTATAACATTTATAAAGCTGCCCATCTTATATCAAATGTTGGCAGTTCCCAAACAGCAATTAAACATCAATAATAAAACATAATTATAAGTATATTAAAACCATAAACATTAAAAACATTGCACCAAAGTTGAACTTCTGATATACAGTTCTTCATAGTAATTTTTCATCCACCTCACCCTATTCCAGCGGGAAAAGCCAGGTCTTCAGTGTTTTTCAGAAGGCTAGGAGGCCTGCTGAACTTCAGTGGGAAGAAAAGGTTCCATTTAACTGCATGACATTCTTCAGGCCACACTTCAGACTCCATGAAGAGACAAAAACTATGATAAATAGGAGCAACTTTATCAGCAACATGTTGTAATTTTTGACAACCATTCCCCAACAGGAATTGAGCACCTATAAGCAGTGTCATTGGATGGCAACAGATTGGTTCAATAAGAGCAGAGAAAAAGAAAACGTTGCTGCTTTTACCACCATTGTGTAGATTCATATATAAGCTCATAGCTGTACTTGGTCCGTATTGATGTTTCTCTTCCTCCACACGTAATTCAATGTTGTTTCTGTGGTTTCATGTCTTGGGTGCTCAGTTATTCAAGACACTCTGGTCAATAGAGGAACATTGGCCAGCAATATAATCATGTAAAATGTGTTCCATTTCCAGCAAGCTACCAGGTGCTCAACAGAACTGCTTGCCAGATCACTACATTCTATAGTGTTCTAATCTATAGGATCCATCTCAGTTCATTGGGCACCTGGAGCTGGTGATCTTAATGGGCTGCACTACCCTACAAAAGTAGTGATCAGCAACAAATCTTACCTAGACCAAAAAGTGATGTGCATGATAAGAGATAGGAGCCTCTGTGGCGCAGTGGTTAGAGTGCAGTACTGCAAGCTACTTCTGTAGCCAGCTGCCTACAATTTGGCAGTTCAA